>JAJJMB010011474.1:137244-232387 GCA_023531105.1 Papaver atlanticum | reverse complement strand
GAGTGAACGACAACCTCATTTCTTACCACTATCTAAAATTACATCAACACATGGAGGAAACTAAGGTGGCATTGTCTGATTGGAGATGGTGGGCGGCCAACGAAGGTACTAGATTGACCAAGGATCATCATATCTCGATGGAACATAAGACATCAAAGATATCCATGATGCATGTGGAGCTATAAATACCCATCCTCATCTCAAGAGAATGGGACAATTGTAACAAGATCAATAATAAACTTATCATCTTTACCCGTGGACGTAGGTTAAGATTAACCGAACCACGTAATCTCTTGTGTGATCTATTAACTTAGTTGCACTTACATTATGTTCTTACTTAACTATTTACTTACTGAGTTATCTCTTTTCTATGAGTTATCTCTGCTTTCTGAGTTATCTCCGTTCTCTAAGTTATCTCTGCTTTCGGAGTTATCTATTCATCTGAGATATCTCTTTATTTAGCTTATTTGCTTACTCGTCTCTATTTTACAAAGATACCTTTGTTTTCTTAGCATCTTCTCTTGCAAAGTATCTTTACTTACTTAGTATATGATCTTCTGAGTAGATCTTATTTCGAACATACCTTTTATTTACTCAACAGTATCAGTTCAACTGAGGTATCCATACTACTTAGTATCGGATTCTCTCAGCTGTTCATATTACGTAGACTATGGGAAAATTAGTAGTCACAAGGGTAGGATAACCCAATTTACGAACTGTAGTTCTCTGACTCATGAACTAGCCTTACAGTACACAAACCGTTTCACCAACTGTCCTAGTAAACTCAAGCAGATGCTCAAAGACTTATTTTTTAAATAAGTTTAGCATTTCTATGACTCTCTTAAACACTTTTTAAACTTCATTAATCACTTAAACACTTGTGTTTGTACATCATGATTAAACTCTTAGGTGTGTTAATGAACATCATATTACCTATTGTTCACATGACATATTTTCTAAACCGAACAAGTCATTATATACTGTTCCAGAACCGGACTATTGTGTATATTCTTCTATTGTATTTTCAAGAACTAAAGTTTTGCTTGATTCCCAAGTTATCTTAGCTTAAATTCTAAGTAACCCTCAGTATTGAAAATCTATAAATAGAGATGCTCCTCCTCTATGAACCTAGGTTTCCTCTGAGAAACATAATTAGGTTTATGACTAAGAAAATTCGCTTTGGAGATTCGTAAAGCCAGGCCCGACTATCTTTTACCTTTATAGTTCGTGTATCCTGATCATATTTTTATGTTACCGAGGTTTTCGGAATCTCTTTCAGGAAAGATAGATAGAAATTGCAAAGTTCTCTTCGTCTCAAACTTTGTGATTCCTCAAGATAGATATCTGGAAATATTTGAAAAGAGATTTTTCTTGAGAGGTGGTTAAGAATCTAGGCTGCTCTCCGGGAGTCGTAAGTTACGGATTTTTGAAGTTTTCTAGCTTGTCTATTGCAAACAGATTTCCACACCTTGATCTCTATTTCTAAACGGAAATAGGCTTATCTATTAGAGGAAGATTGGTATTAAAAGTCTTCACTGTGCCTGAAGCAACTCTTAGGCTGTAAAGAACGTTAGCTTAGGGAATCAAGTGCGTAGAACCTTGCGAGGTTCAAGATATGTAAGGAGTGCAGTTGTAACTGATTCGGTCTCATCTACATTCCAGTCCTAAGTCTGATAGTAGACTAGTGTTTGTAGTTGGTTAATACAGCTCGGTGTTCAAATATGAACGAGGTCCCGGGGCTGTTAGAAGTTATGGTTTCCTCGTTAACAAAACTTTCTGGTGTCTTGTGTTTTATCTTTTCCGCGTTACATTGTTTATCTTTATAATTGGGTTTACGTAAGTTGTACGTATTCAATCTAAGTATATACATCAATCTAATTATGATCGATTAAGAGACTCATTCTTGTAGAATTCGTATCTTGAAAGATAGATAACAAATTTGATTACTTGGCAGAATTCCAATTGGATTATTTGGACACTACTAGATTGATCTTGGATAATGATTTTTGAGATCGTCCAAGTACTCTTTTGAACAATCAGGTTCATCGATTTATTATCTGATACATACTGATTGAGAAGAGGTAGAGATACAAACTCTATATACATATTGTCAAGGATCATTAAGTTGGTCTACTTGCAATCGTATTAGGTTTTGTCCATACAGGTTGCCGAACGAAAATTTTGGTGGTGTACTTAGTACCCCCGTGTTTTTCGAGATTCTTAGAGCATCGCTCGTTCGGACTCACAAGATTTGTTATCTCAAGCTTGTTGTCAATGTTAGATGTACAAAACTATATCTTAATTTTTAGTCTACTAAAATCAAGTCTCGGACTAGGATTATAGTATGGTAGTTGAGTATCAAACATCACTAAACAGCCCTATTGAAGGCTGGAGATCAGACAAAGATATTTGCGAACACTTGTTCAACAAAGAGGTATGTGAAGACTGGCTTATCCTATTTACTCACGTCATTTATCATTCTATCTTAGAAGACTATGTCATATGAGTTTATTAGGTTGAATATTGCAAATATAAAATTTCGAGTTCAAGCTTGTCTTGGTTAAACTCTCGAAATATAATTTTAAAAATGGATATTCTAGATTCTTAACAATCTTAGTTAAAAACAATTTATTGTTCAAGAACTATTTTTGTTTCAAGTTGATCGTTTGGAAATTTCCCAAGTAACACTGTATACTGCGTATGGATATTGGGAATGTTTCAAATCAATTATGTGAGAAAAAGAACTGTGTGGAAATAGGTAAACATACTTGTATATTTTACCAAAGTCAGTTTGAACTCCACAGACTGTAGAGGTCCGCAAACCCGATTTACAAACCCTTTACATCTGAGTTCGGGGATTAGGTAGGTACGCAAACCAAATTTCCAGACCATACCAACTTTCGCGAAGTTAAGAGGTTTGCAAACCCGGTTGGCCTGACTTCGCAAACTATAGAGGTTTCCAAAGTTCAAGTACAACGAAATTACACAAACTATTCTATATGTTTATGTTCGACTTTTGCTACGATTCTCCTAGACACTTCTGAGACAAACGTTATTCACTATAATCACTTTGTGTTTGTGGATCACTGATTAAATCTTGAGTGTTAATGGATACCGCTATATGCTTGTAAATTCAAAGGCTACAGATCTGCTATGAACGGCTCTAGAAACCTGGACCATAATGTATATTCTTTTGTGCAATTTCAAGGAGGACTTCTCACATGCTTACATAAATTCCTAATAAGAATTTTATCAAAACTGAAAGTGTTTGCTTGGATCTCAAGTTATCTTAGCTTGAATTCAAAGCTACCTAGAGTCTTGAAAATCTATAAATAGAGAGAATCTTTCAATCCCTGACATTATTGTTTCCTAGTTGCTAGAGTCGTCCTCTATAACCTAGGTTCTTTATAGAACTGTATTCTAGTTACGACTTTGAAAAATTCACTTGGGAACTCGTGAAGCCCGGTCAGATTATCTTTTACTTGATAGTTTTTGTGTCAGATCTTGTTCTTATTGATCTTTGAGGTTTTAGTAATCTCGTATCAGGAACGAGATAGGTAGAAATCACAAAGTTCTCTTCGTCTCAGACTTTGTAATTTCTCGAGATGTATATCTAACTCTTCTTTGATTTGTTTGGAATGTTCTTGAGCAGTGCTTAGTAATCCAGGCTTCTTCGCCAAGTGAGTGTACGTGTTTCAGATTCGTGAGGTTTGCTGGACTTTGTCTAATACAAATATTTCCAAACCAAGATTAAAAAATTAAATAAGCTTGTTTATTATAGGCATATTAGTATCAAAAGTCTCCATTGAGGTTGAAGCAACTCTTAGGCTGTGAAGGACGTCAGCTAAGGGAATCAAGTGGCAGAATCTAGCGAGGTTCAAGAGGCATAAGGAACACGACTACATCCGAATTACTTGGAGGGTTAACATTAATACAGTCTCAAATACATTCCAGTCTGAATTTTATTGATAAGAGGCTAGTGTCGTTAACGGTTTAATACAATGTGGTGCTTAAAGCTGGACGAGTTCCCAGGGTTTTTCTGCAGGTGCAGTTTTCCTCATTAATAAAATTCTTGTGTCCGTGTACTTTTTAAGTTTGCACATTAAAAGTTATTATTTTGATTGTTCAAAAGTACTACATAGGTTCATACTTCTATTAAACGAAAAATTTGGTAGTGTACTTGGTACCCTCTCCTTTTCGCTGATTGCCAGTTTCGGTAAAGTGGGTATCAGATCGATACCAAGTAACAAGTTGAGACATGCAAATGCTTTATCATTTCCAAGTTCTGTCCTAGAGCTTTTCAAAGAACCGTAAAAATAAAAGTTATACAAAGGTCAACTATTTAGGAGCCAGAAAAGGACAATGTTAGAATTCGAATGTTCAAATCTGATAAAGGGTGAAACAGTAGGTTCCTAGATGAAGGATATATACAATTATCTAAAATTTGGAAAATTACTGTATGATCCTCAAGAAGCAAGAACGGTTAAAACAAAGTCAACAAGATATCAACTCTTGAGTGATGATATGTACAAAAAGACATATACGGGGACCACTCTTGATTTGTGTGAAATAAGAACAAGGAATTCAGATCTTGCATGAGGTGCGCTCTGGTGACTGCTGAAATCATGCTGGCAAAAGATCACTTGCTAATAAATCAAGACCCAATGCTATTTTGGCCACACATGAAATAAAAATATGAGATAATCAAAAACAAGTGCACAAGTATCAAAAGTATTCCTAAACTAATTTTGAATAAGTTCAAAATTCATTCTCACTTTTGATTTATCACAACAACAAAAAAACAGACTTGAATTATAATTAGCTAGTAAAACATGACTCAAGAAGTTAGGAATGAAAAAATGACTCAAGAAGTCAAGAATCAACACATGACTCGAGAAGTCATAAATGAAAATATCACTTTAGAGCCCCGAAAATTTGAATAGTGATAATTAAAAGTATGAAAAATCTGAATCTTGCAGATAATATGACAAAATACATGCTTCGACAAAAATTCTACACAGAGTTATTACACCGTGGACATTCATGAAGTAGGATCATGAGTCCATTCACTGTGGTAAAGAATCTAAAACTAAAAGCTTATCTTAAGGAAAATTATAAAAGTTTAAGCTTCAAAAGCTAAAATTAACTGATAAATTTAAAATATTCAGGCACCTGGAGGTAAAAAGTATACACTTGTAGACACAGATTATTTTCCCAAATGGGTGGAAGAAAAATCCTTGGTCACAACCACATAAAAGTATTATTGAAATTTCATCTAGGATCACATCATCTATAAGTCTGGGATGCCAATAACGCTAGTAGCTGATAACGAACTAAAGTTCAACTCTGATCTATTAGCAGAATTCTGTAGGGGTGTCAATGGATGAATATCCGTCGGATATTTAGAAATCTGTATCCGATAGGTTAAGCGCTATCGGATATTCGATATCCGATAATATCTTATAGGATATCAAAAATTAGATATCGATTCCGATAAGCTAAGCTATCGGATATCGGATATTTATCCGATAATATCCGGTTCTGACAAAAAATGTTAAAAACTTTTAAAACATGTTCATAATTGAAATTTAAGTTCAATTTCTCAAACATTTCATATCGGATATCGGATATTTTTATCGAATATCGGATATTAGGGTAAACCACAAATAAATCACAAATATGGTTAGCGTAAATCACAAATAAATCCATATTCTATTGGATATCGGATATTAACAATTCGGATAGAGCCTAATCTGATTCCGATATATTAAGGAAGAAATATCCGATCCGATATCCGATAAAACGGATAAAATCCTATAGGATCTCGAATACTCGGAAACGGATTCCGGATATCGGACATATATTGACAGGCCTAGAATTCTGTAGAGAAATGAATATAAATAATTTATGATTAATATCTTTAAAAGATATCACTTTTCAAATCCTTAATGTAAAAGGAGAAAGGGAAAATCCAGATAGTTATTGACCACTGAAATATCAGGTTTCGCACTCCATACTTCCCACAAGAAATTAGTCAAGCATAAATTTCAAACAAGACTCTGATGTCCAATATAAAGAAAAAATTAAGGGAATGTGGGCAGATATATTGCATGAGGTACTTTGGGCCTACAGGTTGACCAAGTGGTCTTCAACCTTTGAATGCCCATTCTCTCTAGCCTTTGGCGTGGAAATTGTTCTTCCTACAAAGAAGAAGTTTCTAACCACCAAAACATTGTCGGCTACTTCAGGTACAGATGACAAAATATTGAAAGCTATAAAAGAAGTCGATCTCAAATGAGAAAGAACATCAATACAACTCAAAAAGCATCAGAAATGCATGAAGAAAAACCAGAAAAATGTCAATCCAAGATACTTGAACTAGGAGACATGGTATTAAGAGAAGTTCTCCCTAGCATCCCAGGGTATATGCTAGGAAAACTAGTTGCATCATGGGAATGGAGTCATACAAGATGAAACACCAATTTGGTGAAGAATAGTGATATCCATATAATATCTTCTATCTAAAAAAATACTTCTAACAAGACATTCGAGTATATAATATTTATCTGTAAATAAGAACCGGAGAGTTTAGTATCAGAGATGAACCTCAATAGATAGCTCACTGAATTATTATCAGTTAGAAATTTTAAATTCACTGTCATTTAGAACATCTGTAAATGATGCTGGAAACATATTACTCCCTTCGTCCCATTTTAAATGAAGGTTTAGGAAAAAAAGAAAGAGACTATGTATTTTCCAAATCTACCCTCATTAATACTTCCTAAAATATTTAAGTCTTTAATTTTAAATTCCTAGATTTTAGTGTAAATTTGGAATTTAGTGGATTATTTAAAATTTTCATTTGGGAAATTGAACTTATATTATATTTTATTTTGTATATCATTCCAAAGCAGGGACAAATCAGGAAATTTTTTGAAAAAAAAAAAGAAAACCTTCAAATAATTTGGGACTTGTAAAAAAACTAAAACCTTCATCTAAACTGGGACGGAATGTGTACTTTGTAAGAACTTTGAAGTTCATCATTAATATAACTTCAGTTACTTTGATTAATAAAGTCCATGAAAAACTTTTATGCTCAAAACTCATCTTATGAAGACTTGGTCAAAAAGGTAAATGAGGAATATCTCAAACAACTGGTAAACAAGGTCAATAATCTAAAGACCAGTGCATGCCAAGATAGCTTAAGAGTGGAATCCTATCCCGGTGAGAGAGCATTGTCGTCATTAAGACCCACGCAATGATCGATAGCCCCCAACCAATATCTAAACAACATAGAATGGTACCCTGGGAAGGTAACCTTAGAAATAAAACCTGTCACAACACCGCTAAAGGTGATGAGAAGACATCCCTAGTGCGATTAAAAATAAAAAACAATAAGGGGGAATGAAATAAGAAGCAATAACAAGTAAATAGCACTTACAAGGATCAAATAAAAATCAATAAAACAGGGAAAGGTCATAACCTAAATTAGAATAAAGAGGCCTGGGTAAGGAGGAAAATATCGAAACAAGATTTGATAAATGGTGATAACACCTGACACAGGTGATAAGTCACACCTCATACTCAATACCAATTCAGGTAGTAGTCAATAAAAATGTTTAATTACAGGTAATAAGACGTATCATGGATCTAATACCTACCTCATGTAATGAACATAAGAAATGGGTCAAGACACAAACAGTTTAAGGGATACCTAAAACAAGTTAAGCTTACAGAGACTTGGGATCACCAGAAATAAGTGAAAATTCAAGATCCCTTGAAAGAATGATCATGTAAAGGCATGGATTCCATTCTATAGGCTCAACCTAATGTAAAAAAGATGGAAGTATTAACTAAGGGGTAGTGATACATATCACCATTGTATTATTTAAAAGTTATGATACAATTGGACTTTGATTAACATAATGATACTATGACACTATATAACAATTATTGAGAACATCTTTTTTCATATTTGTATTGCTAAAGATCTTCAACAACAATGATGCTGAGATGAACACATCCAGAACCGATAGAGAACTTGAAGTAACGAAGAATTCAAGGAAGTTGAAGAGCCAAGGAAATTAAGCATGATGGATCAGAAGCTACAAAGTTCATTTATTTTGTATGTGTATTGATAGTTTTGTCACTAAAATTGACAAAGGGGGAGATTGTTAGAGAACTGCTCGGTCGAACTCGCAAGCTTGTTTTTCAAGTTTAGTTGATCAAAACTATGAAAAAGAAGGGATCTAACAACCTCACCCAATATTTCGCTTAGCAATATGTATGGACTAACTCCAATATACTTTTAAGAGAATCAACTACACAGTCAGACTCAATCTTAATAAAAAGTATATCCAAAAGTTATATCTCAATTTCTCGATTCAATACTTACTCAAGCAAATAGAAATCTGCGTGTCTAATTGAATAAAAGAGAAATTAACTTGAACGGTACCAAAGACCAATGTTCAAGGATCAATCAATTTCAATCAACAACCAAAGGTTGGATTTACCAATTGATCGATTCAACGCACAACCTGTGATATTTCAATTATATAACAAAATATAATGCGGAAAATAAAAAACACAGACACCATAAGTTTTGTTAACGAGGAAACCGCAAATGCAGAAAAACCCCGGGACCTAGTCCAGATTGAACACACATTGTATTAAGCCGCTACAGACACTAGCCTACTACAAACTAACTTCGGTCTGGACTGTAATTGAACCCCAATCAATCTCACACTGATCCAAGGTACAATTGCGCTCCTTACATCTCTGATCCCAGTAGGATACTACGCACTTGATTCCCTTAGCTGATCTCACCCACAACTAAGAGTTGCTACGACCCAAAGTCGAAGACTTTAATAAACAAATCTGTATCACATAGAAAAGTCTACAGGAATAGATAAATATGTCTCCCACAGAAATACCTCAGAGTTTTGTTCCGTCTTTTGATAAATCAAGGTGAACAGGAACCAATTGATATACCGGACTTATATTCCCGAAGAACAGCCTAGAAATATCAATCACCTCACAATAATCTTAATCGACTAGCCAAACAAGATATTGTGGAATCACAAACGATAAGATGAAGATGTTTGTGACTACTTTTCTATCTTTCCTATCGGAGAAATTAATCTCGAGCCAATTTTACAATTGTACTCAATACGATAGAAACAACAAGATCAGATCACGCAACTACAGAGAAAATAGTTGGGTCTGGCTTCACAATCCCAATGAAGTCTTCAAGTCGTTAACCTACAGGGTCTCGGTGGAAACCTAAGGTTAAAGGAAAATCGACTCTAGCTTATACAACTAGTATCACACAGAAGGTGTGGGGATTACCTTTCCCAGTTGCTAGAGTTCTCCTTTATATAGTCTCCAAATCAGGGTTTGCAATCTAACTTACCTTGGTAACGAAGCATTCAATATTCACCATTAGATGAAAACCTGATTAGATTCAAGCTAATATCTTTCAACCATTAGATCGAACTTAACTTGTTATACATAAATGAAATGCACGTCCATTTAGGTTTGTGTAACCGTACCTAAACGTGTACACCTAGTCGGTTCAACAGTAGTTAACCAAATGGTTACCCATATGAGAACTTTCATATCAACCTTATTCATCTTCACCATAACTAGTTCAAATGACTCAAAAGAACTAGTTAGAGAGTTGTTCAATTTCTTAGATCTCATAGGAGTATATAAGACACAATCGAAGCAAAAACAATTTTGATTCACTCGAATCGATTCATGAACATTATAGCCACGGTTTGCAAATATGCATTCCTTAGTTATATATGTCTTAGTTCACGAATAAACCGTTTTTAGAAAATAACCCACTTAAGTATGCATACTGGTACGCATACTTAAGTACCCAGTTTGAGTTTGTTTTCAGTTCACAAACTCCAGCAGAAATTCATGGGATGTGAAATTCCGGCAGTACGCGTATAGGTACACAGACTTTAGTTCCAGTTATCCTGAGCAGCAAAGTACGCATACTTTGGTTCAAGGATTATGGACTTACACATGTTTGAGTTCGCATACAATGTTTATATCCATTCAAGGTTATATATTCTAAACTCTCATTTCAATCATTGAAACATTCTTAGAGGATGTTCTAGAGGTTATTCACACACTATTTTTCATCAAAGAAATTTTCAAAATATTGAAATAACCAACATGACTTTCGTCACTTGTAAAGATGAACTTGGCCAAAGCGAAAGCTTACCAACACATATTTCGATAAATAGATAAGCGAGATGAACTCGGCTCGAAATAGCAAATGTGTATAATCGAAGTCTATATAGCAATACGACTTTTTTATCAAGATAGGAGATAGAGTAGATAGAATTTTGAGTATTAGATAAGTTCAAGTCTCCACATACCTTTTAGTCGATGAAGATCCACCAGTTCCTTGAGTAGTTCTTCGTCTTTGCATGATGAACGTCGTGGAGTCTAGAGCTCAGCTACACTTTCTATCCTAGTCCGAGACTTAGCTATAAGTAGACTAGAAATAAAGACTTATAGTTTTGATCACTAACATTGACAAACATGCTTGAGATAGCAACGCATGCGAGTTCGGCCGAGCAGTGCTCTAACAATCTCCCCCTTTGTCAATTTTAGTGACAAAACTATCAATACATATGGAATACAAAATAAATAAACTTTGCAGCTTCTCTTCCACATGCATGATCTCCTTGGTTCTTCACCATTACTCGAAATCTTCGTCACTTCCAAGTACTCCAATGATTCCAAAGGTTGTAAGTTCAGCATCATCGTTGTTGAAGTTTCGTAGCCATAACAATGAGAAAACAAAAGCTCCCAATCATTATTACACAGTGTCATAGTATTATTACACAGCATCGAAGTTCAATTGTATCACAACTTCGACAACAATCCTATGGTGATATGTATTTGTTAGAGCATTGCTCAGTCGAACTCGCATGCGTTGCTATCTCAAGCATTTTTGTCAATGTGAGTGATCAAAACTATAAGTCTTGATTTTTAGCCTATTTATAGATGTCTCGGACTAGGACATAGATAGTGTAGTTGAGCTTAGATTTCTCAGCGTTCATCATTTGAAGACGAAGAACTACTAAGGGGAGCTTGTGGAACTTCATCGAAAAAAGGTATGTGGAGACTTAAACTCATCTATCACTTGGAAAGTCTATTTCTACTATATCTCCTATATTGAGACATAAGTCGTATTTATGATATAGTTTTCTACTATACACATTTGAGATTTCGAGCTGAGTATATCTCGCTTACATATTTCTCGAAATATGTGTTGGCAAGCTTTCTCTTTATCCATGTTCATATTTACTCGTGACGAAAGTCATGTTGACATTTCAATAACTTGAAAATTGCTTTGATGCTAATAGTGTGTGAAAACGGCTATTGTCATTATAGAAGAATGTTTCAATGATTGGAATGTAGAGTTGATAATGTAACCATCTTTGAACATAAGCATATATAGTGTGTTCGCACATTAGTGTATAAATCCATAAACCGGGAGCAAAGTGTATGCATATGTGTGTATACGAATTTGGTGAAGGAGATGCGTACCCGTATGCATACTGGTAGAAGTTTTCGAACCGAAAACATCTGCTGGGTTTGGGAATTACAAACTCCTAAACTAGTCACCTTAAGTATGCGTACCCGTACGTATACTGGAGAAAGTTTTCGAACCGAAAATATCTGTTGGGTTTGGGAATTACAAACTCCTAAACTAGTCACCTTAAGTATGCGTACCCATACGCATACTGGCGGAAGTTTTCGAACCGAAAAATTCTGCTGAGTTTGGAAACTTAACAAACTCAAAATCTGGTTGCTTAAGTACGTATACCCGTACGCATACTTAAGCTGGTTAATTTTTCAAATCGGTCTGTTCATGAACTTAAACATATAAATCATAAGGAATGCAATCTTTGCAAACCGTGGCTATAATGTTCATGATTGATTCAAGTGAATCAAACCGATTTTGTTTCGACTGTCTATACAATTGAACAACTCATTAAATAGTTTCATTTGAGTCATTTGAACTAGTTATGGTTAAAGATGAATAAGGTTAATATGAGAGTAATCATATGGCTAACCTCGGTTAACTATTTGTGAACCAACATGGTGTACACGTTTAGGTACGGTTACATAAACCTAAATGAGGGTACATTTCATTTGTGGGTAACAAGCTAAGTTCGGTATAACGGTTGAAAGATATTAGCTTGGTTGAATCAGGTTTATCATCTAACGGTGATTATTGAATACTTTGTTACCAAGGTAACTTGAATTGCAAACCCTAATTTCAAAACTATATAAGGGAGAACTCTAGCAACTGGGAAACCTAATCCCCACACCTCCTGTGTGTTACTAGTTGCATAACTAGAGTCGATTCTCCTTTAACCTTAGGTTTTTTCTCGAGACCCTGTAGGTTAACGACTTGAAGACTTCATTGGGATTGTGAAGCCAGACCCAACTATTTTCTTTGTAGTTGCGTGATCTGATCTTGCTGTTTCTATCGTGATTGAGTGCAATCGTAAGATTGGATTGAGATTAATATCTCCGATAGGAAAATAAAACAGTAGTCACAAACACCTTCGTCTCATCGTTTGTGATTCCACAATAACTTGTTTCGCTAGTCGATTGAGTTTATTGTGAAGTGATTGATAATACTAGGTTGTTCTTCGAGAATACAAGTCTGGTTTATCAATTGGTTCCTGTTCACCTTGATTTATCAAAAAAACGGAACAAAAACTCTTGGGTATTTCTGTGGGAGACAGATTTATTCAATCCTATAGACTTTTCTATGTGAGACAGATTTGTTTATCAAGTCTTCGACTTTGGGTCGTAGCAACTCTTAGTTGTGGGTGAGATCAGCTAAGGGAATCAAGTGCGTAGTATCCTGCTGGGATCAGAGACGTAAGGAACGCAACTGTACCTTAAATCAGTGTGAGATTGATTAGGGTTCAACTACAGTCTAGTCCGAAGTTAATTTGTAGTAGGCTAGTGTCTGTAGCGGCTTAATACAGTGTGGTGTTAAAACTGGACTAGGTCCCGGGGTTTTTCTGCATTTTCGGTTTCCTCGTTAACAAAATTCTGGTGTCTGTGTTATTTCTTTTCCGCATTATATTTTGTTATATAATTAAAATATCATAGGTTGTGCGCTAAGATCAATCAATTAGAATATCCAACCTTTGGTTGTTGATTTACATTGATTGACACTTGAACATTGGTCTTTGGTACCGTTCAAGTAACTCATCTTATATTCAATCGGGCTCGTAGATTTATATTTGCTAATTGCGGATTGAATTAATAGTTATAGATATTAAAACTCTTTGATATACTTTATTCTAGATTGAGTCTAACTGTCTAGTTGATTCTCTAGAAAGTGTATTGGAGTAAGTCCTCTCAGATTGCCAAACGAATTGTTGGGTGTGGTTGTTAGACCCCCGCATTTTCAATTGGTATCATAGCAGGCAAACACGTTAAACACCTCATAAGTCTTTGTTTTTAGCAATCTGTGTTCTGATGACCTAAGAAGTATCTCTCAAGATAATGCATATTGATATGTCTTCCAAAGGTTCGGATCACATCAAAAATCTTGGGTTTGCCTCAAAGGATATCTCCTTAGTAGATTTTTCCGAATCCCGAGGGAAAAACAAGATTTGTGAGATCATGTCAGAATTCGAAATGAAACTCACCAGATCGTTAAAAAAATCTGTTGAAATCATTGATTTTCAAGGTTCTGAAATTATGACTCTTGAAGAAAAAAATGATCTGCTTATTGATGAATTTGAGAAATCCCTTGAAAGGGAACGTGAACTCTACTGCTTTATTGAATCTCTCTCTGACAATGTCGAAAAACTGGTTCAAGAAACTACTCTACAGCGTGAAAAGATTTGTATACTTGAAGACACTGTTAAAGAAGACTCAATCAGAGAAAAGCGTTTAGTCACAGCTCATTCATCAGAAATAAACAGCTATCGTGTTGAAAAAAAGAAACTTGTTACATCTCTTCAACTTGCCCGAGAACAATGTAACACTTTAAAAAAGGAAAACTCTGTCTAGATGATTAAGTCAACTCCTACACCTTCTCCTGATACTCACAAGGTTTTACCTAGCATGAAGAAAAAATCCTCCAGGGAATTACTTACTGAGAATCACGTGCAAAATGTGCACGTGACAGAAGAAGTAATGGGGTGAAGCAATCAGGTCTCAAATCCACGATGCTATTCCTTCTGTGGGATAAAGAATCATTATGCTCTTCATTGCTTTGCTAGAAAGAAATAGATTTCTGTTCTCCATAAATTGCTTGTTTCTACTGTCAATGGAGTAGATCGTCTGACGACATCTACAGTAAGGTTCTCTCCTACAGAAAACCAGAAATATTATAAAAATGATCTCTCTTCAAGAAATCATCACAGGTTACATGTTCCTCATTACGGTATAAACCCTTGTGCCACTAATGATGACTTTCCCTGTGTTTATAAGAACACGTCTGGTAAGTATAGATCAAGAAAATGGAAACCCTCCAAATTCCCTATTCTGGAACCGATTTCTAGAGGTCCTAGACTCAGTCCTCGGAAAAATCCTTCAGATGGACTTTTGAATGGGTTTATGACAAATTCCTATGGAATACATTATAATCGATGGAAAGAAGGGAATATACAAGTAAAATGGTCAAACAACTTGTACAAACCTTCTCCCATGATTGGTAATGAGATCACTTCTCACTCCTTTACCTGACTCTAGGTAATCTCATCCTTGAATCTATCTTGAGAGGTACAAGGATGATGACTATGGGAGTCTCAAGATTTGTTGTACATTGTTGTGTGTTGTTGTCAATCTGAGTTATGCAAGCCTGCTTCATGACTCAGGCTCTAATTTTAATGATTATTGAGCAATATTGGCAAACTTTGGTTTCTTTTTTCTTACTGGATTTTGCTTAAATCCATCCTTCTCTTGTGAACGGTCCGTGAACGTCCGTGTCCTACTCCTGAGAGTTCATAGGGTTTCCTTAATGAGAAGTGTCTTCTCTTAATACATATACATCTTATATTATATTAATCCATCCCTATCAAAAAAAATATATGGAGAACTCTGCAAAATCTCAAGAGATTGTGCATCTTGATATGGAGGAAGACACTCAAGGATGTGATTCGATTCAAGAGCTGGTTCTAAAGAAGATGCTTGCAAGGAAGGAACACAACTCCTGGATTAATGATTCTGTCAAGGATTTAACTTGTTTTCAGAACGATTCAAAGGTCGAGTTTGAGAATCTTCAACTGCAAATAAACCAACTTTTAGATGGTCAGGCCAAAATCCTTGCAAATCAAAATACTTTGATACGGAATCAGAAGAAGCTCATCATGGACTGTGTCAAGGCTAGACAACTTGCTCGGTTGGTTGACCGTAAGTTTTGTGTTCTAACTCACAAACATGGTGTGTCTACGGTCAAGAGAATAAAGGAAATTAGTGATACCTTCTATGATGGATTCATTGAAAGGTATGAGGTTCTGAAAGAACTTTGATTTTTATGTCTAGTAAATCTTCTTTTTCATGTTTTTAGAAGAATAACTAGGGTTTGGAATAGCCATTATTATGAGTACACATAGCTATGTCCAACAATTTTCATCTTAATGTTTTTAAATTTATTTGCTTAAATTCTAAGTTATTTGGAAGATGATATTTGCAATTTTAATCTTTATGATTTGGTATATTGCAAATTGTTATGGGATATGTTGTTTACGTCCGTGAACCTTGACTGTGCCATACTTGTTCAAAAGTTATCTCTATTATATGTCAATATGAATGTGTTGATAAAATATAGAATGAACTTTTAACAATACAAAAGTTAAAGCCTTTTATGTCATTATTGATAAAAACAAAGGATAAAACTTTTGTTTACAAGGATTAAGTCTATTATGTCATTGTGCAAATAGTGATGAAAAATAGAATGAATCCTTGTCTATTCCGCAGTATTGGTCTTCTCCAATCCACAATTTTGTGCATATACTGTGTTGCTTCATAAGTTTTCTTATGTTTGAGCATGACCAATTGAATTAATCATTCTCATGTGGTCAATTTAGTTGTTGCTCCGTAAGTTCTCTTATGACGAGCATGACCAATTGAATTGATCACTTTGTGGTTAGTTTAGTTGTGTAAACCGATAAAATTAATTATGGGTTTTCTTGTGATTAATTTAGTTGTGCTTTTCGATTGGATTAATCATGGATTCTCTTGTGGTTAATTCAATTGAATACTTTGGATTCAAATTCATGTTTTCATGTGATTTGGTTTGTCCAAAGAAATCCTTCTTTTCTTGTGAAAGTAAGGTCGCCTTTGTTGTTCTTTCGGGAATGACATTTTATGGGGGAGAGTTCTTTTGAACTTGTGCTTAATTTCCATATCTTTGTGGGGAGTGCGGCTGTGGAATATTTTAAGGGTTATCTTGTATCTTTATAAACTCCTTGATGAATGCATTTAGCTTCGGCTTTATGATGGCGTCTAAATTTGTTGGTTTGTTAATGCACCTTTGGTCATGAAGTATCTCCGTGGAAATTTCATTAGGATCCCACTAATTTTCGTACCTTTGCCAATTTTATTGACAAAAAGGGGGAGAATTAATGTGTAGTTCACACTACAAATACATATGGTTTATGGATCATTATGTAAGGGGGAGTGGTTTTCATGTTGAGATGAAGTATTGACTAAGGGGGAGTGATATATATCACCATAGTATTGTTGTCAAAGTTGTGATACAATTGAACTTTGATGCTGTGTAATAATACTATGACATTGTATAACAATGATTGAGAGCATTTGTTTTCTCATTGTTATAGCTACGGATCTTCAACTAACGATGTTGCTGAAATTACAACCTTTGGAATCATTGGAGTACGTGGAAGTGACGAAGATTTCGAGTCATGTTGAAGATGCCAAGGAGATCAAGCATGTGGATGAGAAGTTACAATTTTTATTTATTTTGTAATCCATATGTATTGATAGTTTTGTCACTAAAATTGACAAAGGGGGAGATTGTTAGAGCATTGCTCAGTCGAACTCGCATGTGTTGCTATCTCAAGCATGTTTGTCAATGTTAGTGATCAAAACTATAAGTCTTGATTTCTAGCCTATTTATAGATGTCTCGGACTAGGACATAGATAGTGTAGTTGAGCTTAGATTTCTCGGCGTTCATCATTTGAAGACGAAGAACTACTAAGGTAAGCTTGTGGAACTTCATCGACAAAAGGTATGTGGAGACTTAAACTCATCTATCACTTGGAAAGTATATTTCTACTCTATCTCCAATATTGAGACATAAGTCGTATTTACGATATAGTTTTCTACTATACACATTTGAGATTTCGAGCTGAGTATATCTCGCTTACATATTTCTCGAAATATGTGTTGGCAAGCTTTCGCCTTAGCCATGTTCATCTTTACTCGTGACGAAAGTCATGTTGACATTTCAATAACTTGAAAATTGCTTTGATGCTAATAGTGTGTGAAAACAGCTATTGTCATTATAGAAGAATGTTTCAATGATTGGAATGTAGAGTTGATAATGTAACCATCTTTGGATATAAGCATATATAGTGTGTTCGCACATTAGTGTATAAATCCATAAACCGGGAGCCAAGTGTATGCATATGTGTGTATACGAATTTGGTGAAGGAGACAAGATAAGTATGCGTATCCGTACGCATACTGCCGGAAGTTCACATCCCATGAATTTCTGCTGGAGTTTGTGAACTGAAAACAAACTCAAACCGGGTACTTAAGTATGCGTACCGGTATGCATACTTAAGTGGGTTATTTTCTAAAAACGGTTTATTCGTGAACTAAGACATATATAAACTAAGGAATGCATATTTGCAAACCGTGCCTATAATATTCATGAATCGATTCGAGTGAATCAAAATCGTTTTTGCTACGATTGTGTCTTATATACTTCTATGAGATCTAAGAAATTGAACAACTCTCTAAGTAGTTCTTTTGAGTCATTTGAACTAGTTATGGTGAAGATGAATAAGGTTGATATGAAAGTGCTCATATGGGCAACCATTTGGTTAACTATTATTGAACCGACTAGGTGTACACGTTTAGGTACGGTTACACAAACCTAAATGGACGTGCATTTCATTTATGTATAACAAGCTAAGTTCGATCTAACGGTTGAAAGATATTAGCTTGAATCTAATTAGTTTTCATCTAACGGTGAATATTTAATGCTTTGTTACCAAGGTAAGTTAGATTGCAAACCCTGATTTGGAGACTATATAAAGGAGAACTCTAGCAACTGGGAAAGGTAATCCCCACACCTTCTGTGTGATACTAGTTGTATAATCTAGAGTCGATTTTCCTTTAACCTTAGGTTTCCACCGAGACCCTGTAGGTTAACGACTTGAAGACTTCATTGGGATTGTGAAGCCAGACCCAACTATTTTCTTTATAGTTGCATGATATGATCTTGCTATTTCTATCGTGATTGAGTGCAATCATAAGATTGGCTTAAGATTAATATCTCCGATAGGAAAGATAGAAAAGTAGTCACAAACACCTTCATCTCATCGTTTGTGATTCCAAAATAACTTGTTTCGCTAGTCGATTAAGTTTATTGTGAGGTGATTGATAATACTAGGCTGTTCTTCGGGAATATAAGTCTGGTTTATCAATTGGTTCCTGTTCACCTTGATTTATCAAAAGACGGAACAAAAACTCTTGGGTATTTCTGTGGGAGACAGATTTATTCAATCCTATAGACTTTTCTGTGTGAGACAAATTTGTTTATCAAGTCTTCGACTTTGGGTCGTAGCAAATCTTGGTTGTGGGTGAGATTAGCTAAGGGAATCAAGTGCGTAGTATCCTGCTGGGATCAAAGATGTAAGGAGCGCAACTGTACCTTGAATCAGTGTGAGATTGATTAGGGTTCAACCACAGTCCAGTCCGGAGTTAATTTGTAGTAGGCTAGTGTCTGTAGCGTCTTAATACAGTATGGTGTTAAAAATGGACTAGGTCCCGGGGTTTTGTCTGTATTTGCGGTTTCCTCGGTAACAAAATTTTGGTGTCTGTGTTATTTCTTTTCCGCATTATATTTTGTTATATAATTTAAATATCACAGGTTGTGCGTCAAGATCAGTCAATTAGAATATCCAACCTTTGGTTGTTGATTTACATTGATTGACACTTGAACATTGGTCTTTGGTACCGTTCAAGTAACTCTTCTTATATTCAATCGGGCTCGCAGATTTATATTTGCTGATTGCGGATTGAATTAAGAGTTAGAGATATTAAAACTCTTTGATATACTTTATTCTAGATTGAGTCTAACTGTCTAGTTGATTCTCTAGAAAGTGTATTGGAGTAAGTCCTTTCAGATTGCCAAACGAATTGTTGGGTGTGGTTGTTAGACCCCCGCATTTTCAGTATTACTCCCCCTTAGTCAATACTTCATCTCACATGAAAACCACTCCCACTTACATAATGATCCGAAAACCATATGTATTTTTAGTGTGAACTACACATTAATTGTCCCCCTTTTTGTCAATAAAATCGGCAAAGGTACGAAAACTAGTGGGATCCTAATGAAATTTCCATAGAGACACTTCATGACCAAAAGAAAGCACATATCAACTTTTTAGATGCAATGATATAGCCAAAGCTAAATGCATTCATCAAGGAGTTTAAAAAGATACAAGATAACCCCTAAAATATTCCACAGCTGCACTCCCCACAAAGATTTGGCAATTAAGCACAAGTTCAATTAAGAACTCTCCCCCATAAAATGTCATTCCCAAAAGAACAACAAAAGCGACCTTACTTTCACAAGAAAAGAAGGATTTCTTTGGACATCACAAATCACATGAAACATGAATTTGTATCCAAAGTACTCAATTAAATTAACCACAAGAGAACTCATGACTAATTCAATCGGAATACTCAACTAAATTAACCACAAGAGAACCTATGAATAATTTAATCGAAAATGCTCAACATAAGAGAACTTACGGAGAAACACAGTATATACATAAAAAATATGGATCAGGGAAGATCAATATTGCGGAATAAACAAAGATTCACTCTATCTTTCATCACTATTTGCACAATGACATACAATAGACTTAATCTTTGTAAACAAAAGTTCATCCTTTCTTCCATCAATATTTGCATAATGAAAAAAAAGGCTTAACTTTTGTTTGTCAAAAGTCCATTCAATCTTTTATCAATACTTGCATATCGACATACGAAGGACTTAACTTTTGACCAAGTATGGGACAATTATAGTTCATGGACGCAAACACACATATCCCATAACAAATTGTAATATATAAAACCATAAAGATTAATACTGCAAAATCATCTTCCAAACAGACTTTAGAATTTAAATAAATAAATATAAAAACATTGAAGATGAAAAACGTTGGACATAGCTATGTGTAATCACAATAATGGCTATTCCAAACTCTAGTTATTCTTCTTAAAAACACAAGAATAAAATTCTCATAAGAAGTTTTCCTAGGCAAAAGAAGAAAAAATGATAAACCATGAAAATCTAATCATCATCTTCATCATCGGAGACCATAAGAGTGGCTTGAATCTTATCCATGTCATCCTTGATTTCTGGGAACTTAGTAGAAATCACAAGTAATTGTTTTTGCATACACCTTACCTTGGCACTTATCTTATCAACACCTTTAAGAATTTGATGAAGAAGATTCATGGAGGAAGTATCACATGAGACATCAAGGTTGTCACATCTTTGTCTCTTGCAAGCATTCTCCTTCATACGTTTGAAAGTACATGGACGAACAAGCTCGGGAGTTCCAATGGAGTTTCCAATCGGAGCAATGGAAAAGGTGCGACAAATTTGCTCAATCAAGCAGCCTAACTTCTTATTGGGAGAAGTCATTGAAAACATTTGATAAATGATAAACCCACAAATGTCAAGACTTTGAGTCCCCAACTTAAGGAAATAGACCAATTCTGCAGACTAAAGACTCCAACGAGAATTCTCTATCGGGAGGGACAAAGATTAGATATGCCAAGTTTCCCAAAAGACATCAAGGGAAGGCTAAGATTATTGGTGGGAATTTTTCCCATATTCCAATCTGCACTCTTACCACAAAGACCAATTGAAATGGTTTCATATGATGGTCTCACATACAATGACCCACTTAAGTATACTTAAGTACAATAATCGTTTTTAGAAAATAACCCACTTAAGTATGCATACCGGTACGCATACTTAAGTACCCGGTTTGAGTTTTTTTTCAATTCACAAACTCCAGCAAAAATTCACGGGATGTGAACTTCCGGCAGTACGCGTACAGGTACGCGGACTTTAGTTCCGGTTATCCTGAGCAGCAAAGTACGCATACTTTGGTTCAAGGATTATGGACTTACACACGTATGAGTTCACATACAATGTTTATATCCATTCAAGGTTATATATTCTAAACTCTCATTTTAATCATTGAAACATTCTTAGAGGATGTTAAATAGAGGTTATTCACACACTATTTTTCATCAAAGCAATTTTCAAGATATTGAAATAACCAACATGACTTTCGTCACTTGTAAAGATGAACTTGGCTAAAGCGAAATCTTACCAACACATATTTCGAGAAATAGATAAGCGAGATGAACTCGGCTCGAAATAGCAAATGTGTATAATCGAAGTCTATATAGCAATACGACTTTTGTCTCAAGATAGGAGATAGAGTAGATATACTTTTGAGTGATAGATAAGTTCAAGTCTCCACATACCTTTTAGTCGATGAAGATCCACCAGTTCTTTGAGTAGTTCTTCGTCTTTGCATGATGAACGCCGTGGAGTCTAGAGATCAACTACACTTTCTATCCTAGTCCGAGACTTAGCTATAAGTAGACTAGAAATCAAGACTTATAGTTTTGATCACTAATATTGATAAACATGCTTGAGATAGCAACGCATGCGAGTTCGACCGAGCAGTGCTCTAACAAACTATATACTTGATTTCTAGTCTACTTATAACTATGTCTCGTACTAGGATAGAAGTGTGTAGTTGATCTTTAGACTTCATGGCGTTCACCAATTGAAGATCTATTGAAGAGCTTGGAGGAACTTCGAAGACGAAAGGTATGTGGAGACTCAAACTTATCTATCACTCATAAGTCTATTCAATTCTATCTACTAATGAGACTAAGTCGTATAACTATATAGACTTTGTGTTATACACATTTGAAATTTCGATTCGAGTTTATCTCGTTTATATAATTCTCTAAATACGAGTTTAAAGCTTAGAATGCTTCATCATATACTTCACAACTTTAGTTGTAAACAATTCATTTGTTGGAAACTAAATAATAAGTCAAGATGATCATGTGAAAATTACCTTGAACTTCTTACATGATCTGTGTGAGACAATCATTTGATGTTAACTCGGGGTGTTTCGTATTTATCAAATAATTATTTGAAAATTACTTGAAGCTAGTGGTATGTGTAATATTACCATTGTCGTCTTCTAAGGATATTTCAAATTGATTAATGAGATTTTTAGAACTACTACCAGCACAGTATGTGTACCCAATATGCGAACTGTAAAGTACTAGTTAAGGTCCGGAACTCTTTTTTGCGTATGATTTTACCTGTGATTGGTCTGAAACTGTGCTTTGCGAACGACAAGACTAGTCAAGGTCCGGAACGGTAGTTCGCGAACTCAGTGGTTTGGTTCTAAAATTGGTAAGTATGAAAACTTGTTCACATACTCTGTATGCTAACTATTGTCGATACTCATGAACTCACATTCATTTGCGAACTAAAGTCCCTGAATTCTTAATGAAATTGGTATGCAAACTTGGTTTGCAAACCGTGGCATTATATTCATGAATTTGTTCTTGTATAAGTACTTTGTACGTTTACAAACCAAGCCGAATATGTTTCAAATGGTTCATGGATATTTCTATGAGATAGTGAACATTTGAACAACTCTCTTGAAACACATTTAAATACATTTGATTATCTATCATGATTGATTGATTATCAGTTTGATTCTAGAAGTGTTAGATTAATGTGGCTAAGATAAAAGTGTTCATATGGCTAACTTCGGTTAACTTCCAACTTGTTATACACGTTTAGGTACGGTTCATCAATATCTGAATATAAGTATATTTCATTTGTGTTTATCAAGCTTAACCATCTAACGTTGGAGATTGATTGATTATTTTCTAAGCAAACTTAGCTTGAATCTTAAATCAGGAGTTTTCTAACGGTGGATATTAATTGCTTTGTTAGTAGGCTATCTTAGCTTTGATTGTAAGCAACCCTGATTTGAAAGACTATATAAGGAGAAGCTCTAGCATATGGGAAACCTAATCCCGACACTTTGTGTATACTAGTTGCAAACTAGAGTCGATTCTCTCTTAACCTAAGTTTCCAGTTATTCTAAAAACCATTACCAGGTTTAACGACTTAAAGACTTTGCTTGGGATTCGTGAAGCCAGGTCCAACTATTTTCTTTATAGTTGCGTATTCTGATCTTATTTTTTCGATCGCATTGAGTTTAATCTTCTCTAAGGTTTTCTTGAGATTTATCTCCGATAGGTAAGATATAAAAAGTAATCACAACAGTTTCTTCGTCTCAGACTCTTGTGATTTCGTAATAACTTTTTATGTTAATCAGTTGGGTTATTGTGAGGTGACTAATATTTCTAGGCTTCTCTTCGGGAGTATAAGACCGGATTATTAGCTGTGTTTCCTCTTCACCTTGATCTTTATATTAAGACGGAAATAACAAAAGAATATACTTATTTGTGGGAGACATATTTGTTTATAAGTCAATGACTTTGGGTCGTAGCAACTTCTAGGCTGTAAAGGACGTCAACTAAGGGAATCAAGTGCGTAGCGTCTTGCAAGATTGAAGTGGCATAAGGAACGTGGCTGTACCTTAATCGATGTGATACTTGGTTAGGGCTCAACTACATTCCAGTCCGAAGTTAACTTGTAGTAGGCTAGTGTCTGTATCAGCTTAATACAGTGTGGTGTTCAAGTATGGATTAGGTCCCGGGGTTTTTATGCATTTGCGCTTTCCTCGTTAACAAAATTTCTGGTGTCTGTGTTACTTCTTTTCCGCATTATATTTTCTTTATATAATTGAAATATCACAGGTTGTGCAGTTTTTCAATCAAAGTTGATAAATCCGACCTTGTTTGTTGGATAGAACTTAATTGACACTCGGACATTGGTCTTAGGTACCATCCTAGTTATTCTAGTTACAATCAGGTTCACGGATTTCTATCTGTTTGATTTACTGATTGTGGTGAGAAAGAGATAAAGCTCTTTGATATCTTTCTTGATTGAGACTCATTAAGTTGGTGCTCTCAGAATTATATTGGAGTTTAGTCCATACAGATTGCCGAACGAAAAAGTTGGGTGTGGTTGTTGTATCCCCGCGTTTTCATATACAGCTTCGCAGGTTATGTTTTCAATATAATCCGACTTGAAAGTTACATTAGGAATGGAAACAAGATCAAGCCAGTATTACTAACCTCAATTGGAAGGATGATGTCCTCATTGTAGTCGTTACTTCTTCACATTCTTCAGGTCTTTGGAGTAATACTTGGACGTCTCAACATTCCTAGACTTTCTAGTCTAACCTAAACGAAGTTGACTCTAGTATTTAATCAAGCGACTCTAGATGAGTTTTAATACTAAAATATGACAACCAAACTTGACATATCAACTCTTGGTGGGTTCAACCAAGCTATGCTCTAACAGAGTGAGACTGTAACTGAATTGCTTGGAGGGAGGATTCGGTCTCAACTACATTCCAGTCCAAAGTATGATAATAGGATAGTGTCCGTAGCGGCTTAATAAATATTGGTCTTCAAAGTTAGACGAGGTCCCGGGGTTTTTCTGCTGTTGTGGTTTCCTCGTTAACAATATTCTTGTGTGTGTGTGTGCTTTTTACTTTTCTGCATCTTTTGATTGTGAAAAAATACTACATAGGTATATACTCCTATCAAAATGAAAAAGTTGGTGGTGTACTTGGTACCCTCTCCTTTTCAATTTTATTTAAAATGAAGAAGTTTAGTTTAACTTAGTTTTGAATGTAATAGTTTGTTTGGATTTAGTTTTAAAGTAATAGCTTTTAATATCCCTTAACGTAAATAGTTTCACTAAATTACATTTAATTAAAATAAAACAACATTTAATTAAAAAAGCATTTATGTGGATGGGTTTTGGCGACCGAGCGCAACTCCTCTAGACCAAAGGTGCGCAGTTAGATCTTCCCTTAGATGTCCATAAAGGCTCCTGTTTTGAATTTTGCCAGTGACAAGTCTATATTTCCTTTTCAAGACGGCCATGGTGCACTACAATCCTAGGTCTCAAGTATTCTTATGGATAACTAGTCATGTGGGGTCATGCCTAGTTTCCTTAATGACCATGTTATGCAGAATTATGCAAGTTAGTGTAATCTTATTCAATTCTTGAAGATAAAAAAAGCGACACGGTTCACAAACGATGGCGAACTTCCTTTTCGAAATTCCAAAAGCACGTTCAACATCCTTTCTCAGAGCCATTTGTTGGTTGTTAAAATACTTTATGTCCTTCGAATTCGTTGGTCCAAAGTCAATAGTACCTCTAACTTTATTCTTTTAGTACCTTAGTGCTATGAAACGTGAATAAAAAATGTTAACAAGAAGTTTTATCACATATTATCTTGTTTAATAGAGTATCTGAACTTCCCAGATTTAATTTTGTACCATTTCATTATATTTCAAACTTATTTCGTGAGTTAATGTATTCATACTTATGTAACTTCTAGTTAACATTTTTCATTGCAGGGCACATGGAAGTAAATCTGGATTGTACACTCAATCGACATTCATCCTTCACGAAAGCATGTCTTTGTGGCAAGACTTCCTTTCAGTAATTTCATGAACTTGTTAGACGGTGTTATCATTGGATGTGTGATGTGTTCATCTATTGAACCACACATAATGCAATGACGTTTTTTTGTTAGTATGACTTAGTGGGGGAAAGAAAGATGCACGGTTATTCTTTCCCATGGGTTTCTAAGTTCGAGAATCTGATCACTCATGCATGAAGGGATCTTATTGTGACTAGGAACTGGCATCTTGTTCTTAACAAGGTAGCTTATTATTTTTTATTTATTTTTAGTCTGGAGGCTCACCAGGTACTAAATTTGCACGGGAATTATGGTGGCAACAATAGCCAATCCTTCTTTCGGGGAGATAATGAGGTCTAGGAGATTCAATATGTTTCTTACATGCAGTTTCAGATTGTTAGCAACACTTCACCAACCAATAATATTAAAATTACATTATTTTAATATTTTAAAATAACATATTGGACGCATGAGCAAAGTCCTACTTGCTCATTCATGCAAAATTGAGAGTTTCAGTCAAGATCAAAATCTTCTGAAAATCCAAAATATTGCTCAAACGTTCAACAAAAATACCTAAAATTCCCAAGAATGCACGCGCGAGATGGTGGTCCGTGCACCACCATGACCGGACCTGGTCGGTCCCACGTCTCTTCATTATTATTTAATTCATAATTCTCCAATTAATGAATCTTCGTTCATGGACTTTCCTCCGCACGCTCGGACGTCCATCCACCACCAATGGCTGGCTCTAATGCCCATTAATTGGTTGGTCGATATTGTTTGACCCACATTGGACAACTCTCCATTTTCAGGATTCAGAGTTCTCCAAAATTAGGGTTTCAGAATTACGATAATTCGATAAACGTCAATAACTTTTATATTGATTCAGCAATCAATATTTTTAAATTATTATAATGATCCAGCAGTCAATATTTTTAATTTTAGTGTTCGGTTATGCTACCAACATTCTAATTGCTCGACTGTTCGAGAGCACTATCATTTGGATGACCATCCACTTGGCCGATCGTCCAATGTTTCATTGGACGTCCATCGATCATTCAATAGGACGTTCGATCATCCAATACTTACTATACTCAAATTCTTACTTTGTCATTCGAAAACTCATGACATATTACATCAGGAATGAGCACTCTACATTACTCATAATTC
This sequence comes from Papaver atlanticum, assembly GCA_023531105.1. Lineage (NCBI taxonomy): Eukaryota > Viridiplantae > Streptophyta > Magnoliopsida > Ranunculales > Papaveraceae > Papaver > Papaver atlanticum. The sequence goes on along the minus strand of JAJJMB010011474.1, from coordinate 205,318 downwards.
AACAAAAGTTCGTGTCAAATGTTCGACATATCAGAATAAGTCCATGATCGAGCAATCTCATCGGATGTGCGTTGATCCAAATTATCCATTGTTGCCTCAACTGGTAAAATGACGTATCACAATTTCATCAGACTCAACGTCTGTGTATCATTACTGTCCCAGCAGACATCTCATCCCCAATCCATGAGTCTCAGAGCATATCACATTTGTCCATTATGCTCGACTCATCAAGGCTAAGACTTATAGTCTAGTCAAGTCAACAATTAACCAATTAAATACACGTCTACCTTGTAGACTCCACATTCATGAGACATCAATCATGTCACATGGGAGGATATTCACTAGGGTTTTGGTTTGGCGGCCTACAACACCTGTGTACATCCATCATGAGAAATGTGAGTAAGTCGTGCAAGTAGTTGAAGGAATTAACAAAGTAGTGGATGGACAATCAACCAATTCTCCCGCGCATGTGGAACTGGTTTAACCACGATTTCCACTTCCCCATTCTTTCACTCCTCGGCAACCGTCACACTTACTGGGATCAATGTGTCTACTACTCTTGCAATATAAATAAGTTCCTCAATCCACGATTGAAAGACAGAAAAAAATTCAATCATTCAGAACTTATCTCATCTGAACTCAACAGTTCACAAAAATTACAGAAGTCTCTCACACATTCACAATCCTTCGATCATCATTGATCTCACACACTTCTCAGCTTCCCTCCTACAGATCGACCCTCATCCCTCTTTGTGACCGAATTGACTTTGGAACGACCATTATCTTGGTTTATGCCAGAGTCATACTGATTAATCTCTCGAACTCAAAGCACTCCCGTGCAGTGCATTTGTTTGCTAAAGGTTTAAGCAATTTGCTCGATCGAGGAACTGACCGCTCGTCTCTCCACTTTTCCTCAAAAACCAGCAAATTGTTCTTACCCATCAACAATCAACACCTCTATACTTTATCATATGCAGAGTAGGTAAAGAATTATGGAAATTTCCCATAACAGAAAACTTACCTTGTACAAAATATTTTTTTCCCACGAAAACTTATTAAAATTGCAGGTTGTATCGTCTTCTCCGAGTACTGCTTAATGATAAATTTGACTACATTTATCATAAATGTGACTGCATCATTTGTCCACTCCGAATACTGCTTAACGATGAACATCCCATATTGAAGTAATGGATGCTTAAAACAACTTTAGTGTTGAGGTTCTATATTCCCAAATTGTTATCCCACATGGCTTTTTATTTGGAAATTTTTCTGTGTGACGTAAGCCCCGTTTGGGATTGCTTTTTTTTTCCTATAAAAACACTTTGTAACTAACTTGTAACAAACATTTTAGAAAAATAGCGTTTGGTAAACTTTTTTCAAAGCGCTTTTCTCTAAAAGCACTTCTGTTTTAGGCCAGCTTTTAAAAGCTACCCAGGAGTAGCTTTTAAAAGCAGTAAAAGCAGAAGTTGTGGACCCACTCTATTTTAACCTTGTTATTATATTAAAAAGACAAAATATACCTTTAAATATTTATTTATGTACAATTATTTCACTAATCAAATTTTATTAATTTTTGTTGTAAAATAATAATTACAACAACAAAAATAATAATAGTATTTAAAGGTAAAAATTAAAAATTAAAATTAAATTAAAATATTAAATGATTAATATATGAATATGAATAAGAATTATTATTGTTTTTTATATTTATGTAAATAATATTCAAAATATAAAAAAATAATTTATTATTAAAAAGTGTTGGAGACCAGCTTGTTGCTAGGTTACCAACCAACAACTTTATTTAGTTTATGTTAAAAATTCTACCTAGTAATAAATTATATTATTTATGGTCCCACGAGATTTTTATTAATGGAAAACTTATTAATAGATGTAATTTAAAAAGAATTTTTAAACCATGTCTATTTTCGTCATTAGCCATATCATAAGAACTTCAACATGATAATTTACCAGACATAATTTACAGTTTGTTGGTTCCACGACACTTACATATTATAGTTTACCAAACGTCTAACTAATTTATTTTTAAAGCACAACACAGCACAACACAACACAACAGAAAAGCACTTTTGTAAAACTCACATCAATACCAAACTAGGCTCTACTGGGAGACCAAATTCTATTCAACAAAGTAGTTTAAAACTGAGTTTGTCTGTGAAAGTAATCTTTAACTTCTTCTGACTAAAACTCATTTTATAAATGCAGTTTTAATAACCATCCACACTAGACTGGTTTATAAATCACTTTACAGTTTGAAAACGTAATACAAAAATGTGTTTAGTGATGGACGTTGTTTAAGATTGCGTTTCACGTTCGACGGACTTTATAATAGCGTGATGCTATATTTGAGAATTGCCAAAAAGAATTCTCAAATATAAAGACTCCATTTGACGATATGGCATTTTGGCAACAAATATAGATTTTGACAACCAGACCGCGCCTCGGTTTGTTTCTATATATGGCTTTTGGCAACAACACTAATGTTGCTCTTATCGACTCTTAATTGGTAACCCATAGTAAAAATGCAGAAACAAGTCACTAAGGGCACTTTTGTTATTTTAAAAATTGGATAAGGGGTTCTATTCGAAATGTCTCTTTATACTGGGCATCCTAGATTCGGAATCCCCAATTGCGGGATTAGCCTAATTTCTTTTTCTTCTGTTCTTGAACTTCTATTTCTCTGTGCAAAAACCTCATCATGGATCTACTTCCAAAACCGTTTGATCCTGTTGCACACACGCAAGATAGAAAAGATTTGAGTGACAACCGCAATTCAGTTGACAATACTGCATTGACCATGAAATTGTTAGGTCTAATTCAGAAAGGTCCTCAAGATTTACAAGAACTAAACTCTCCAACTTTTTCTTGGTTAACTCCTCACCAGTTCGGAGTCCCATTTGCATCACCAGTACCACCTCCTCTTAATCAGGGAGATGCTCGGAAGTTTTTTTTCTGTTTTTTTTTTGGGTTTTTTTGTTTTTTTTTTAGGTTTTTTTTTAACCTTAATTTTTTGTTTCTTGTTTTCAGCTAGGTGTCTGATTTACTCGGTTAAAGGCCTAATCACCATGCAAATGGAAATAATAGCAAGACTCGATTTGCAGGGGAACAATGCCGACCCTCAAGCTGCTGTTCCAGGGGCATCCTTGCCTTTTCTTGGTGCAATCTATGATAGTCTGGTTGGGGAAGATCGGAATATGAACGTGGTGGTTACTCGTCTCCACAACGGTTGATTTGTGGCCCATGGAACCCCTCCGAATGCCCAATGCCCAAGATGTGAGTTTTTTTTTTTTGTTCACTATTTTAGTTTTTAAGTGTTCCAAATTATGTGAGTGATGTTGTTTGGTATGCCAAAGTGTTTTTTTTTCTGAGAAAAAAGGATAGATTGTAAAATAAAGAAAAAGTTATGCACAGTATACACAGGTCATAAGACCCCCATTGAGAAAAAGAGAGTGAACTACATTTACATTATAGTTTCCCAGTTTAAAAGCACTTGCGTTGTTGTGTAGCCCTTGAAAATTTCTTTTTGAGAACTCCACAGAAGAATGTCCTGTTTGACTGCAGTTTGCAGTTAACTTCTTGTCCTTGCTCGACCTCCATGGGACCTTGAATTTCTTTCTTTCCACAACTGCCAACTGATAGCGTATGGTAATATCTTCCATATAGTCAGCTTCCTTAAGTTCACCCTCCAAATTCTCCAACTTCGCAACTGTTTTTCGAAGTCTTCAGTCCATTTTATTTGCAGAGATGAAAATGAAGTAGTTCCAGAGATTATAAGCCTCCTCACAATGTAATAATAGATGGTTACTTGTCTCTGTCTCCTTATTACATAACAAACAAAGTGTTGAGGGCAAATCAATATTCCTACTTTGCAACATATTCCTTGTAGGTAGTGAATTATGCATAGTAGCCCAGACCATGAAAGTTACTTTAGGAGGAATAAGTGAATTACCCAACTGGTCAGCAAAGCTACAATTCTCTCCCTCCACCAATATGTCGTAAACTTTCTTCGCCGTGTAGTTGCCATCCAAACTATCATCCTCTCCATTCTGCAGTGATATATTTCTAAGATCATGCTACAAGTCAATCCTCTCAGCAGGGTCCAACTCTCTCATAAAATTGAATAGCCAGCTGCCATCATTCATTTCTGCTACAGAGGCGTCCTTTTTCGTGCTTAATCTGTAGAGCCTTGGGTACTTATTGGCGAAAGGGATATTAGATATCCACTGGTCATGCCAGAAACTTGTGCGTCTTCCGTTCTTTACCTGAAAGCTCAAACACTTATGAAAGTGCTCCCTGGCCTTATCGATATCGTTCCACATGCTCCTCCCTATGGTCCCTTTAACAGCAGCAGGAACTAAGAATTCAGGATCGGATTTAGTCTTCTCGCAAATGATCTGCCTCCATAAAGTGTTTGTTTCACGAGAAAATCTCCAATGCCACTTAGACAGTAGTGATCAATTGACTGCTCTTAAACTCCGAATCCATAGTCCCCCTTTCCATGAAACCCAACTCATTTTCTTGTGCTCATCATCCTCCCCTCATAGGAATTTGCGCATAATGCTGTTCATTCTCTTTTCAATTGCAGCTGGTAAGTGCAGTAGAGAAAGGAAGTAAGTTGGCAGACTTTTGAGAGAGCTTTTGATAAGGGTTATCCTACTAGCTTTATTAAGAAACTCTCTCTTCCGAGGAGCAAGTTTTTTCTGCATTCTCTCGATAACCTTTTCCCACACAGCTAGGTTTCTTTGGTTGGGTCGTTGGCTAAAACGAAATTTTGTAACGTTTCAGGGCATCCCATTAGTAAGCCGGCTTGGGCCGATTTATCAGATTCTGATATTCTCGATAGATTTGGGCGTATATGCAGAAATCTTTCTCGTTATTACAGCGGATCTTCAAAAAAAAGAGAGTTTGTATCAAATAAAGTATATACTTCGACTTTCGTGCGCTAGAACTTTGGCTCGTAAACACAAAAGTACTGTACGTGCTTTTTTGAAAAGATTAGGTTCGGAATTGTTGGAAGAATTCTTTACGGAGGAAGAACAAGTTCTCCCTTTGATTTGAGAACAGTATTTGTGGCTACTGCTGTTTTACCGATCTGCCTGTCCCCAATAATTAATTCTCGCTGGCCGCGCCCTACAGGGATCATCGAATCAATAGCAATAAGTCCCGTTTGAAAAGGCTCATATACAGAACGTCTTGAAATAATACCTGGAGCGGGAGATTCAATTAACCGGGATTCAGAAGATGAAATTTCACCCCTACCATCAATAGGTTTAGCCAGAGCATTTACAACACGACCCAAATAAGCTTCGCTCACAGGGATCTGAGCAATTCGTCCCGTTGCTTTTACAGAACTTCCCTCTTGTATCATTAGATGCTCCGACAAGCATACCAAAGTTATGGGCAAAGAATCAGTTTTACATCCAAGCTCTAGTGCTAGGTCCTCTATAAAATTATCCGCTCCAATGCTTATCATACAGCTCTTCTCTAGATTAAGTTTTAGGCCAGCAAGTACTTCAAAAACCATAAGAATAAGGTGTGACACCACAGTTCCATTGCTAGCCACCTGGAATCCACTTAACTTCTGCTCCATCGCAGCTTCATTCAGTAATTTCGATAAAATCTCCACAATCAAAAGGAAGAGGAATGGTGAAAGAGGGCCACCTTGCCTTATTCCTTTTGTTGGTTTAATCCTCTCCGTGGCCACCTTGCCTTATTCCTTTTGTTGGTTTAATCCTCTCCGTGGCCACCCCATTCACCAAGACAGAAAATTGTGCCCCTGTAACACACCAATGCATCCAAGATATCCATTTGTCTCCAAATCCATGCTTCTACAAAATTGAAAAAATTGCATTCCAATTGATGTTATCGAACGCCTTCTCATTCCAGTTAATTTTTACTTTAGTCTGCTGTCGATGCATTCATTCGCGACTAATATCCCATCCAAAATTTGTCTGTCTTTGATAAAAGCTCCCTGTGAATTAGAGATAAGCTTTGGCAATCACCACTTTCAGTCTTTCCGCAAGAATTTTGGAAACCACCTTGTAGAAGCTACTAACCAAACTCAACGGTCTGAAATCTTTTGTGGTTGCTGAGTCTTCTTTCTTTGGTATTAATTTGATGAAAGGCATATTAAGTCTCCAATCAACTTTACCTTTCAAGAAAAATTCATTGATAGCAAGCATTAGGTCGTAATGATGTTCCAACAACAGCTGTAAAACTCCATCGTAAAGCCATCCGGACCTGGAGCTTTATGATTACCACAAATCTTTATTGCATGGTACACCTTCTCTTCATCGAAAGCCCTCTCCAGCCAGACTTTCTGATCGTTCTCTATAGTATTGAACTGCATGTTGTCAAAGCTTGGGATTAATCTATTTGAGGCCGTGAACAAATTAGAATAGTATTGATGGATCTCCTTCCTGATAATATCTTGATTGAATATATCATTTCCTTCAATCTCTAGTTTAGTTATGCAACTTCTCCTTCTCTTAGCATTAGCTATGCTGTGAAAGTAGCGAGTGTTCTTATCGCCCTCCAAGAAACCCTTCGCTTTCGCCCTCTGGTAAGCCATTCTTGCTCTTGTTGTTTTGACTTCATTTAACTTCTTTTCGTTGTAAGCCCTTTCTGCAAAAAGGTAATCCGAAAGAGCTGTCGTTTCTTCTAGCTGGTTAAGCCTTTTAATATTTGTAGTAAGTTCATTTTCCGTTTTCTTTATATCTCCAAATTGCTCTTTACTCCAAGCCTTAAGAAAGAATTTAAGGTTTTGAAGCTTCCTAAAGAACACATGACTAGGAGTGCCTGAAAAAACCATAGAATTCCACCACTCTTCCACCCTTTTGAGAAAATCACGGTGATGCAACCAATGATGTTCAATTTTGAAATAAGATTTGTTCACACTTCTGGAGATAACTCAAGCAATAAGGCGTTGTGATCAGAAATTGTTCTCACCAGCGCCGTTTGAGTTGCATTTCTGAATTCCGCATCAAAAGCAGAACAAAACATGAATCTGTCAAGTCTGCAAAGTAGAGGGTCCTTGTGCTTGTCAGACCTTGTATAAGCACCCCTGTTCAACGGCAAGTCCAGCAATTCATGTGCATCAATTAAATCATTCAAAAGTCTTCTATTTCTTGGGTCTCCACCTTCTTTATTTGTCTCATCTTCTGATCTTACTGCATTTAGATCCCCCACTAAACACCACAGTACTGCAGACCATTCTCTAATCTCCGCTAAGTTATTCCAGAATTCTTCCCTTTGTGAATAAACACAAGGAGAGTATACATTTGTTATCATAAAAGTCTCTATTATAGCTTTTGGGCAGAGTTTAAATACACACAGTACATATTTTTGACACATTTGGGAGATAAAAATTGATACGATCTGAAAGTCATTGGAACAAGTAATCAAGGCATGCCTGTTGGTTGAGTGTGTGTAATTTTTTACAGTGTTTATACTACTGATAGAAATTGTATGGTGTGATATTCGCTACTAGCATATGTAGTTTTCAACTGCTTATAAGTTAAATTTAGGTTCTGTTATTTGCTGCATTGCTGAATATCCCAAATACCTTATGAAAAATCATTATCTTATGATGATTGTGTAATAATACCTTATGATGTATTTCCGCTAAATACTCCACTGTGTCTTTAACTTAAAGACGCTGCTATTCACTACTAGATAGATGTTAGTAGTGACTCCTCAATTGTGAAAAATCATGTCATTGCAAGTATAGAAAATTGAGAAAATGAGAATTTTGGCATAGCCCTAGCTAAGCTGCTTCCCTTGACATGGATAAAGTAATAGGATGACAGGTGAGCCCCTTCATCCTGTTTTACTTTCACATTTACCTCTTGAAACTGCTGTTGCTCTTGATCTTGTCTATTACAGTTTTTTTTTACTGAAAGGCCTTTTTTTTCCTGAAAACATCCAATACTCTTTTTGCACCTTAACGTTGGTCTCCTCGTTTATTTGCAGGATGCTCCCAGGTTTTACATTCACTGGTGCTTAGGATTTGGACGTTCTGGCTTTAAAACAGTGAGGGACTTTAATCTTGCAGTCAAAGAATGCATTCTCTGGCATGGTGGTGTATTGGCAGAAATTTACATGACCACGGGTGGGTTTCACCCAGCTGGACAAAATGTTGTCACCATGACAGGCAATGTGGAAACAGAGTATGTCAACATTGATGGGGTTCTGGAGGAGAGACCTTCGGGCCATGCGGTTTTGATCATTGGGTGGAGAAATTTTGGGAACTCCATGGAATTTCAATTCCTCAATTCACATGGTCCAGAATATGGAGGAGGAGGGGTCAACTGGTGTAGGAGTAACACAATTTATCATGTCTATGTACCTCAGGTGTTACAGTGGTATGCATGATTTACTTTCTATTCGTGCTTAGTATCTAGTATTAAACGTGTAGGTCTCTTTTGTAGTTGTATATTCTTTTAGCCCCTTCTCTGTCTGCCTTTTGTCAGTTTTCTATTTGTTGTGAAGCCATATACGCTAATCAAGGAGATTGATGAACCTTCAAACCAAATGCTTAATACAAATGGAGACTGCTTATATTTTGAAATGACTCAAATCACTTCTCTATTTGCTTATCCTTCCTTGAATACGAGTGCTTGAATATGAGTACTTCTTCGTACTCTTTTGTCACAAAATAAGTTATGAGCTCAAGTGGTCTCATGTATCACGCGGTTATATTAAGCATACATGAGCCAACTCTAATGCTAAGCTATTGTTTCTGCGGCCACTCCTACCAACCATGGCTCCATTAGGCTCTACAACCAACCCTCAGCAGCCAGCAGCGTAGTGATGATCCATTACATGACATGACGGTTTTTAGGGCGACCAGACCAGCTTCTTAAGGGTGCGTTGGCAAGGATTTCAGGATCCTTGAGCGAGTTTCAAGACATGCTTTCTTGGTGTTGTACTAAAATGGATTTCAGGATCCTTGAGTGAGTTTTAAGACATGCTTTCTTGGTGTTGTACTAAAATTTAGATTCTCTCCGTATAAGTGTCGGTAAGCCATCATTAATCGTGGACCCAACAAACAGTTGCATATAGGGCGTGTAAGCATCATGATATCAAAACCAAAAACCGAAAAACGTATTCATTTTTCAGGCCCATCTCATCAAATCTCTCGGCTTCTGCAACAAATATGAAAAAGAAACTACTAATTCCCTCACGGTATGAAGGAATAAAGCAACAGATGCATGATGTAAGATGCATTAAACCATGATGTCAAAAGACAACTACGCAAGCGTCAACCATAGTCGGACTCTAAATTAAGTTTCATTACATACAACTAACATTCTTATGGTCATGAAAAGTTCACAGTCAACAAGCCATGGAATTAATATCTTTATTCATCCACACAGCCAGTTTTGAATCCTCCATCGCTGGGATGCTGAACATTGTGAGTGCAGCAATAACGGCAGCCATAGTTTTTATCTCCTGTAAGACGAATTCATAGAGTCTGACATTACAAGTAGTCACAAATCATAATAGTGATCCCCAATTCACAAACAAATCAATTAGCAAGCAGAACAAACATGATAAATACAAACCTGAAATTGAATCTTTTGGCCCCATGCATTTGCATAACTCGACACAACGAACCCCCATGATAGATGTCAGTTCGGCAAAAAACATCTCCTCTGGAGCATCAGCAACATCAGTCTTTTTAGCCGTGAAGTCGATATGGTGAAGCATGCATTTCCCAATATACACAGTTGTAAGAAAACCAGGCTCCACCAGCTCAAGATGAACAAATATTTGGCATTCTAGAAAAGCAAATACCGTCTCAAGATGAACGCTTGCGGCTGTGGAGAAGTTCATTATGTTCTCATGTTATGTGAATTAGGCTCCCAGCCAAAATAGCAAAGCGAATGGGAAGTTTTTAAAATGGATATGACATGGGTAAGACAAGGTAAGCAAACATGGCAACAACAACAAACTTTGTAAAAGTATAATAGTACAAAGTTAAATCAAGCATTTGGTAAATATGAACTGCAAATAAAACCCAGAAATTAACAATAGCAACTGCAGCATAGATTCAATATTCTTAACAAAAGAAAAATGTTTGTAGCAGTTAAAGAAGTGGGAATATCTACTGAAAGAGGGACGAATCAACAAATAAAGGGCTTCAAAATCCCCCTAAAAATCGCAATTTATAACTCAATTAGGGATTTCTTTCAAAACCCCATAGCAAACAGGGGCTTCAAAATACCCCCCAAAAAATCCTCAATTAGGGATTTCAAAACCCCAGCCCAGATCGATTAGATAATCGTTGGAAAAATTAAGCAAATAGAATTACCAGGTAGGCAGAACCCTTCGCAAACGTCCATAGGCACCAGGTAAACGATCAGACGAACGCAAACTTTGGGAGTTAGATGAAGAACTAGTGTTCCGTCCTGAACGCAGAACCGCCATCGTTTCTCTCTCTCTCGAACACCTTTACCTCATAAATAAATAAATAATGGTTCTTGTTATCAGTCGGTAAAATAATGGATGCCCACCCTCAATAAGGCCCGCATAGTCTAAGAGGCAAGTGCCGGGGTGAGCATGGGCCGGTATGGACAGTTTTTTATCTCATCCATATCCAATCCAATTTACAACGGATTTCAAATTTGGCATCCATATCCAATCCAACATCTAACGGATTTGCATCCAATGAGTGTATGGATGAATGGATTGGGTACCAACATCTAACATATTTGCATCCAATGGATGTACGGATGAATGGATTGGGTACGGATAGTCCAATGGATTTCTTTTAGTTAAAGTTTATAATGAAAAAAATAAAATAAACATAGATGACTTCTTATAAAACCTACACATTCTATATATGTATATAAATATAAATGCGCCATGGACAACACTCAAACAAACACCTTAAGAATTCCTAAACTATCTATGTGTTTTCTAAAAACTATATAAATGCGCTTAATCAAACGGGTATGGATATTCAATAGGTTTTCAAGGTTCCATCCGGGCCCAATCCGTAATCTGTTGGATATCAAAATTCACATCCGCATCCAACCCACTAGCGAACGGTCCGGAAATCCATCCGCAAAAATACGGTTGGTCCCGGTTAAATCCGCGGATTACGGGCCAAATGCTCACCCCCAGTGATAGATACGAGATTTTTTTTGATGGAGGCGAAATTCGGAGGGGGCATGGGCTTTTTTTCCCTGCTAGTTTGGGGCAATGAATTTCTTCAACCAACCTAGAGAAAAGGATATGGGGTGTCTTAAATATGGTAAAATACTAAATTACCCTTGAGAAGAAACCTTAATCATTCTACAACAAATACAAATACAAAATCACTCAATTAACAAATGCAAAAATCATTAAGCAAAACTTTTTTTTTCTTTTTAATTTCCATCAAAATCAAAAACTAAAAACTAATCGATCACAAACAACAATTGAATTCTAGATTTTTTTAGGGTTTAGAAAGAAAATTCGAAAATAAACAATTTAGGTGATTGAGTTAAATCCCTTTAATACATTAGTTTTAAGAGGAACTCAACAATGATTTAACTCTAAATCTCTGAAATTTACTCATCAAAATTTCCGAAAATCAACCCAGAATCAGTTTATGTATGCATTATCGTAAACCGATTGTTGCTGATGTTAACATGAATCGGTTTATATTGTACACTATGAAAATGCGGGGGTCTAACAACTACACCCAACAATTCGTTTGGCAATCTGAGAGGACTTACTCCAATACACTTTCTAGAGAATCAACTAGACAGTCAGACTCAATCTAGAGTAAAGTATATCAAAGAGTTTTAATATCTCTGTTTCACAATGTAATCAGACAGATAAAAATCCGCGAGCCTGATTATTATGTGAAACAACTTGAACGGTACCAAAGACCAATGTTCAAGTGTCAATCAATGTAAATCAACAACCAAAGGTCGGATATTCTAATTGATTGATCTTAACGCACAACCTGTGATATTTCAATTATATAACAAAATATAATGCAAAAAAGAAATAACACAGACACCCGAATTTTGTTAACGAGGAAACAACAAATGCAGAAAAACCCCGGGACCTAGTCTAGATTGAACACCATACTGTATTAAGCCGCTACAGACTCTAGCCTATTACAAATTAACTTCGGACTGGACTGTAGTTGAACCCTAATAAATCTCACACTGATTTAAGGTACAGTTGCGTTCCTTACGTCTCTGATCCCAGCAGGATACTACGCACTTGATTCCCTTAGCTGATCTCACCCACAACTAAGAGTTGCTACGACCCAAAGTCGAAGACTTGATAAACAAATCTGTCTCACACATAAAAGTCTATAGGATTGAATAAATCTGTCTCCCACAGAAATACCCAAGAGTTTTTGTTCCGTCTTTTGATAAATCAAGGTGAACAAGAACCAATTGATAAAACAGACTTATATTCCCGATTAACAGCCTAGTATTATCAATCACCTCACAATAATCTTAATCGACTAGCGAAACAAGATATTGTGGAATCACAAACGATGAGACGAAGGTGTTTGTGACTACTTTTCTATCTTGCCTATCGGAGATATAAATCTCAAGCAAATTTTACGATTGCACTCAATCATGATAGAAACAGCAAGATCAGATCACGCAACTACAAAGAGAATAGTTGGGTCTGGCTTCACAATCCCAATGAAGTCTTCAAGTCGTTAACCTATAGGGTCTCGAGAAGAAACCTAAGGTTAAAGGAGAATCGACTCTAGTTATGCAACTACTAACACAAAGGAGGTGTGGGGATTAGTTTTCCCAGTTGAAAGAGTTCTCCTTTATATAGTTTTTAAATCAGGGTTTGCAATCCAAGTTACCTTGGTAACAAAGCATTCAATATTCACCATTAGATGACAAACCTGATTCAACCAAGCTAATATATTTAAACCATTAGATCGAACTTAGCTTTTTACACACAAATGAAATGTACCCTCATTTAGGTTTATGTAATCGTACCTAAACGGGTACACCATGTTGGTTCACAAATAGTTAACCGAGGTTAGCCATATGATTACTATCATATCAACCTTATTCATCTTAACCATAACTAGTTCAAATGACTCAAATGAAACTAGTTAAAGAGTTGTTAAATTGCTATATTCTCATAGAATTGTATAAGAACACAATTGAAGCAAAATTGGTTTGATTCACTCGAATTAATACATGAACATTATAGCCACGGTTTCCTTATTAATAAATGTTTAAGTTCATATACACAGCCGATTTTTGAAAGTAACCCACTTAAGTATGCGTACGGGTATCCGTACTTAAGTAACTAGATTTGAGTTTGGTTTGGTTTTCAAACTCAGCATAAATTCACGGACGTGAACTTTCCGCCAGTATGCGTACAGGTACGCGTACTTTAGGTAACCGGATGAGTTTGGTTTGGTTTTCAAACTCAGCAGAAATTCACGGACGTGAACTTCCTCCAGTATGTGTACGGGTACGCATACTTATCCAGTCTCCTTCAACTATTTTGTATACACACAAGTATTCATACTTTTTGTTCTCGGGTTTGGACTTATACACTAATGTGCGAACACACTATGCTTATATCCAAAGATGGTTACAAGATTCTAAACCCTTTATTTAAATCATTGAAACATTCTTAGAGGATGACAATAGCCGTTTTCACACACTATTAGCATCAAAGCAATTTTCAAGATATTAAAATAATCATTATCGAAACATTCCAAGTCTATACCAAATGATTGTATCACACAAATCATGTAAGATGTTACTCAGCAATTTTCTCATGATATAAGATGAACTTGGTCTAAGCGAAATCTTATCAACACATATTTCGAGAAATATGTAAGCGAGATATATTCAGCTCGAAATCTCAAATGTGCATTTAGAAAACTATATCGTAACACGACTTATGTCTCAATATAGGAGATAATAGAAATAGACTTTCCAAGTGATAGATGAGTTTAAAGTCTCCACATACCTTTTGTTGATGAAGTTCCACAAGGTCCCCTTAGTAATTCTTCGTCTTCAAATGATGAACGCCATGAAGTCTAAGCTCAACTACACAATATATGTCCTAGTCCGAGACATCTATAAATAGGCTAGAAATTAAGACTTATAGTTTTGATCACTAACATTGACAAACATGCTTGAGATAGAAACACATGCGAGTTCGACCGAGCAGTGCTCTAACAATCTCCCCCTTTGTCAATTTTAGTGACAAAACTATCAATACATATGGATTACAAAATAAATAAAAATTGTAGCTTCTCATCCACATGCTTGATTTCCTCGGCATCTTCAACACGACTCGAAATCTTCGTCACTTCCAAGTACTCCAACGATTCCAAAGGTTGTAATTTTAGCATCATCGTTGTTGAGGATCCGTAGCGAAAACAATGAGAAAACAAATGCTCTCAATCATTGTTATACGGTGTCATAGTATCATTACACAACATCAAAGTTCAATTGTATGACAACTTTGACAACAATACTATGATGATATGTATCACTCCCCCTTAGTCAATACTTCATCTAAACATGAAAACCACTCCCCCTTACATTATGATCTGTAAACCATATGTATTTGTAGTATCACACTACACATTAGTTCTCCCCCTTTTTTGTCAATATAAATTGGCAAAGGTATGAAAACTAGTGGGATCCTCATGAAATTTTCATAGAGATACTTCATGACCAAAATAGAATACCATATCAACTTATTTAGATGCCATCATAAAGCCGAAGCTAAATGCATTCATCAAGGAGTTTATAAAGATACAAGATAACCCCTATCATATTCCACAACCACACTCCCCACAAAGATTTTGCAATTAAGCACAAGTTCAAAAGAACTCTCCCCCATAAAATGTCATTCCCGAAAGAACAACAAAGGCGACCTTGCTTTTACAAGAAAAGAAGGATTTCTTTTGGATATAATCAAATCACATGAAAACATGAATTTGTATCCAAAATATTCAATTGAATTATCCACGAGAGAACCCATGATTAATTCAATCGAAATGCACAACTAAATTAACCACAAGAAAACCCATGATTAATTCAATCGGAATACAAAACTAAATTAACCACAAGAAAGTGATCAATTCAATTGGTCATGCTCGTCATAAGAGAACTTACGGAGCTTCAACTAAATTGACCACAAGAGAATGATCAATTCAATTGGTCATGCTCAAACATAAGAAAACTTACGGAGCAACACAGTATATGCACAAAAATATGGATCGGAGATTGACCAAATACTGCGGAATAGACAAGGATTCATTCTATTTTTCATCACTATTTGCACAATGACATATAATAGACTTAATCCTTGTAAACGAAAGTTTTATCCTTTCTTTTTATCAATATAATGATATAAAAGGCTTTAACTTTTGTATTGTCAAAAGTTCATTCTATCTTTTATCAATATTTTCATACCGACATAATAGAGATAACTTTTGAACAAGTTTGGGACAGTCACAGGTTCACGGACGTAAACAACATATCCCATAAAAATTTGCAATATATAAAATCATTAAGATTAAAATTGCAAAAATCATCTTCCAAATAACTTAGAATTTAAATAAATAAATCTAAAAATATTGAAGATGAGAATCGTTGGACATAGCTATGTGTACTCACAATAATGGTTATTCCAAACCCTAGTTATTCTTCTAAAAACACAAGAAATAAATTCTCAAGAAGATTTACTAGACATTGAGACCTCTGAAGAATTCTTTATCGTCCCTGAACTCCTTGTCGTCAACAACCATAGGAACATAAGGTTCGTGAAGAAAGGAGTCAATTCCAACAAACCTTCTAGGCTGATGATGTCGTACCAAGGCCTTCTGAATTTCGAGAGTTCTCATAACAAAAGCCTTTATTTGCTGAATCTCCTTCCTTGTTTCCTTCAACTCTTCAAGAACATCAGAAAACTTCTGAGAATTTGAAGGAACAGCTCTTGGCTTCCTCACATTCCTTCTTTTTCTTTTCAAAGTTGGAGGCAACGGAGAATTCTATTTTTCCTTCATGATTGATGGCTTAATAATCATATTAATATCTTTTTCATCAGAACACATGATGCTTGGAGTCTCCATACGTGTATGGGTTTGTGAGAGGAAATCACAATTTAAACTCAACAGGCAGTTTTAAGATGAAAAGAGTTTCAGAGAAGGGAAAAGGAATGTAGGGTCTCGGAACCTTAAACAACACAGGTTCACGCATGCACAATTCACAACCCTACAGAGAGTAGAATTGTTGAGAATAACCCTCTTTTATTGATAAGACAGAGAAGTCCCTTCCAATATCAATTCGATATGAAAGAATTCCAAATTTGCATACCAAAGCAAAAACTAAGATAGAAAAAAAAACTACTTTTCTTTTCTTAAATCCTAAGGTGTGCACAATCTTGTCTCTTTTGATCAGGCACATAAGACAAGATGCACCAAAACAACACAATCAAGTTGTGCTGCGGTGAACAACAATTTGTCCACCATAACCTTTTTGAAAGGAATTCATAGAACCCTGTCTATAAAAATGTTTAGACCACACTCTTTTTTTTAATGGTCTTGTCTTATCTTTGGAAACCAACTTCTTTGAAGAGGATAGAATCTTACATACCTCAGTAGTTTTTTGAATAAGTTTAAGCTTGTTTGCTAGTCGATTCGCTCTTCGTTGGAGTTTCTTGACATGTCTCATCTTGTGTTTATACTTGAAATACTTTGAAAGTTCATGACCTTTAATTGAACAATAAGAGCATGTCAATGGATAAGCTGATTCAGACACCAGAGATGTGCAAGCTGCTGGGCACAAAGTAGAACCTGAAAAATCAAACAAAGAGTTTCCAACAGAAAGGTCAATTTCTTCTTCCAGATTGGTTGAGTCTTCTTCTGGAAGAATATCAACATTGATGTATGTATTACTACAATTATCAAAATCAATATCTTCACAAAGAAGTGCAACACTCGATTTTTCGTCTTCATTGGAATCATAGTGATAAGACATTTCATCAAGAGTTGCAGCAAGACGTTTGTTTCCAGTGTATTTTCTACGGTTCGGACACTCATTTGCAAAATGACCAAAACCTTTACACTTAAAGCACTGTGGCATATCCTCATCATCAGCCTCGTCAGCATCCCTGTTTTTAGGAGGAATGCGATTGTGAGGTTTATCTGACGATCTAGGTTTGTCCCTGGAGAACCATTTACTTCTCTTCAATAGAAGATCTCTAAACTGTCTCGTGATCAAAGAGACTGACTTGTCAAGATCTTCATCTGATGAATCAGTCTCAGAAAAATCATCCACAGAGACGCAAACAATTTTATTTTTTTCAAGTAATTTAGTATTCCTTTGTGCTTTGAAGGCAACATCCTTTCCGATTTCGGATGTATGCTCATGATCAAAGATCTTTAGCTTTCCAACCAACGTATTTCTGGAGAGAGCATCGAGGTTATTTCCTTCAACGATGGCATGCTTCTTAGAATCGTATCTAGATGGCAGCGATCTGAGAATTTTCATCACAATGTCCTTTTCAGGAATAGTCTTACCCAATGCAAAAGATGCATTAACAATTTTCAGACACTTTGTGATTAAACTCATCAAATGAATCTTTTTCTGCCATATGAAGGTTTTCCCAATCGGAATTTAGGTTTTGAATCCTGGCTTCCTTTTCACTGGTATTTCCTCTGAATACGGTTTCTAAGATATCCCAATCATCTTTAGATCGAGTGCACGTAGTCACATGGTGCTGAAGATGTGGGGTAATGGCATGTATGATGGCATTCAAACCGTCGGAGTTTTGCTTTGCAGTAAGTATCTCGGCAGCATCGTAAGCACCAATGTTCTTTAGAATGGTTGCATTACCTATTGCCACATTGGGAGCATCATAGCCATTAACTACATAAACCCATGATTGAAAATCATGCTCTTGAAGAAAGGCACGCATAGAAATTTTCCACCATAAGTAATTTGAGCCATCGAAGACTGGTGGTACGTTTATAGAGATAACACCTCTGTCCATATCAGATCGCTACAAACATAGACTTATAAGGTCTTTAATGTGTTTTCCTGCTTTGATACAATTTGAAAATGTGGGGGTCTAATAACCACACCCAACAATTCGTTTGGCAATCTGAGAGGACTTACTCCAATACACTTTCTAGAGAATCAACTAGACAGTCAGACTCAATCTAGAGTAAAGTATATCAAAGAGTTTTAATATCTCTGTTTCACAATGTAATCAGCAAATCAAACAGGTAAAAATCCGTGAGCCTGATTATTATGTGAAACAACTTGAACGGTACAAAAGACCAATGTTCAAGTGTCAATCAATGTAAATCAACAACCAAAGGTTGGATATTCTAATTGATTGATCTTAACGCACAACCTGTGATATTTCAATTATATAAAAAAATATAATGCGGAAAAGAAATAACACAGACACCAGAATTTTGTTAACGAGGAAACCGCAAATGCAGAAAAACCCCGGGACCTAGTCCAGATTGAACACCACACTGTATTAAGCCGCTACAGACTCTAGCCTACTACAAATTAACTTCTGACTGGACTGTAGTTGAACCCTAATCAATCTCACACTAATTCAAGGTACAGTTGTGTTCCTTACGTCTCTGATCCCAGCAGGATACTACGCACTTGATTCCCTTAGCTGATCTCACCCACAACTAAAAGTTGCTACGATCCAAAGTCGAAAACTTGATAAACAAATCTGTCTCACACATAAAAGTCTATAGGATTGAATAAATCTTTCTCCCACAGAAATACCCAAGAGTTTTTGTTCCGTCTTTTGATAAATCAAGGTGAACAGAAACCAATTGATAAACCGGACTTATATTCCCGAAGAACAGCCTAGTATTATCAATCACCTCACAATAATCTTAATCGACTTGCGAAACAAGATATTATGGAATCACAAACGATGAGACGAAGGTGTTTGTGACTACTTATCTATCTTTCCTATCGGAGATATAAATCTCAAGCCAATCTTACGATTGCACTCAATCACGATAGAAACAGCAAGATCAGATCACGCAACTACAAAGAGAATAGTTGGGTCTGGCTTCATAATCCCAATGAAGTCTTCAAGTCGTTAACCTACAGGGTCTCGAGAATAAACCTAAGATTAAAGGAGAATCGACTCTAGTTATGCAACTAGTAACACACATGAGGTGTGGGGATTAGTTTTCCTAGTTGTTAGAGTTCTCCTTTATATAGTTTTCAAATCAGGGTTTGCAATCCAAGTTACCTTGGTAACAAAGCATTCAATATTCACCGTTAGATGAAAAACCTGATTCAACCAAGCTAATATCTTTCAACCGTTAGATCGAACTTAGCTTGTTACACACAAATGAAATGTACCCTCATTTAGGTTTATGTAACCGTACCTAAACGTGTACACCATGTTGGTTCACAAATAGTTAACATAGGTTTGCCATATGATTACTCTCATATCAACCTTATTCATCTTAACCATAACTAGTTCAAATGACTCAAATGAAACTAGTTAAAGAGTTGTTCAATTGCTATATTCTCATAGAATTATACAAGAACACAATTGAAGCAAAATCGGTTTTATTCACTCGAATCAGTACATGAACATTATAGCCACGGTTTGAAAAGATTGCATTCCTTATTAATAAATGTTTAAGTTCATGTACACATCCGATTTTAGAAAGTAACCCACTTAAGTATGCATACGGGTACGCGTACTTAAGTAACCGGATTTGAGTTTGGTTTGGTTTTCAAACTCAACAGAAATGAGTCCTGTTAATAGGAGGGAAAGAATGGATTTGAGGAGGGGAAAAAATTAATGAAACTCTAGTCAATGGCTGGTCAAAGTCTAAAAAAATGATGAGAATGAATGATTTTCTAATTACCGAACCTACCCTCAGTAACCTAACCATACTTTATCATAGCAGTAAAATATATCGTCGACCACTTTCCTCACAAGATTCCGTGGTGTTAATTCTCAAACTTGTTGTTCCCGAAAACCTCAAGTTATCATGGGAATCTCCATTAAACAGTGCTCATCGGTTTCATTTTAAATGATCGTTAACATTATCAGTTGAAAGCTTCACTGTTAGACTGTTAGTTTCAAATTAAAACCCTAAAATCGAAAATGCTGAAAATTATTTACTAGTTCTTTGGAGAATATTTTAGTGGAGATATTAGCACTTCCATTAAAAATTATCAATAAATGGTTCATTTTAAGACAACATCAGAATCGTCAAATCGGCAAGTCGAAGATGACTATGAAATTTTTGATGAAAATTTAATGGCTTATTAAATGATGATAGTGGTGTAGATTCTCTATGAAGTTATATCACTGTCAGATCATCCATCGTCACTACCGTAACTCCAAAAATTTTAGGAAGAAGATGAATCCGTAAACTTAACCATTAAAATTTGAAGGATATGATAGACATTTCATCTCTCTTTTAATAATTCAATCCCTCCCATAAAATTATAGTTCTCTCCTCATAATCCTTCCCTCCTCAAATCCATTCTTTCCCTCATATTAACAGGACTCGCAGAAATTCACGGGCGTGAACTTTCCACCAGTATGCGTACGGGTACACGTACTTTAGGTAACCGGATGAGTTTGGTTTGGTTTTCAAACTCAGCAGAAATTCACGGACGTGAACTTCCGCCAGTATGCGTACGGGTACACATACTTATCCAGTCTCCTTCAACCATTTTGTATACATACAAGTATGCATACTTTTTTGTTCCCGGTTTTGGACTTATACACTAATGTGCGAACACACTATGCTTATATCCAAAGATGGTTACAAGATTCTAACTCTTTATTTCAATCATTGAAACATTCTTAGAGGATGATAATAGCTGTTTTCACACACTATTAGCATCAAAGCAATTTTCAAGATATTAAAATAATCATTATCGAAACATTCCAAGTCTACACCAAATGATTGTATCACATAAATCATGTAAGATGTTACTCAGCAATTTTCTCATGATATAAGATGAACTTGGTCGAAGTGAAATCTTACCAATACATATTTCGAGAAATATGTAAGCGAGATATACTCAGCTCGAAATCTCAAATGTGCATATAGAAAACTATACCGTAACACGACTTATGTATCAATATAGGAGATAGTACAAATAGACTTTCCAAGTGATAGATGAGTTTAAAGTCTCCACATACCTTTTGTTGATGAAGTTCCACAAGATCCCCTTAGTAGTTCTTCATCTTCAAATGATGAACGCCATGAAGTCTAAGCTCAACTACACAATCTATGTCCTAGTCCGAGACATCTATAAATAGGCTAGAAATCAAGACTTAGAGTTTTGATCACTAACATTGACAAACATGCTTGAGATAGCAACGCATGCAAGTTCGACCGAGCAGTGCTCTAACTACCTATATAAACCGATTCTGGGTTCACGTGATTAACATCAACCAAAATCGGTTTACGCTAATGCACACATAAACCGGTTCTGGGTCCAAGTTTTGGTTTGTAGAGAAATTAAGAATCGGTCGTTCTTTATGTGCCTTACATATAAACCGATTATGAAAAGGTAGCTATTTCCCATTATTCCAAATTCACGATCGGAATATTAGTGCCTCTATATAATCCGATTGTTACCGTTAACGACTATTTTGTTGTTGTTGAAATTATAGTCGTTGGTCCCTTGTGTATATAAATAGGATAGCCTATTCTCTATCATGTACTTCCTTATTCAAAGAAATATTTATCCTTTGTTCGTTTTTTCATTCGAAGATGTCAAATCCATCATCATCAACTACCAACTCATTCGAACACATACTTAGAAGATGCAAACAAACTACTCCATCATCGTCAACTACCAATTCGATTGAAGACATAATTAAGAGATGTGAACGAACTACCACATCATCGTCGAGTGCTGCTATGAAAGAAGAAGACGTACTCCAGGCAAAGAAATGAGGTTAAGACCAATTTCAACTAAGGAAGAGATTGAAGGATGTCGAGGAAGAGAATGAATGGGTTAAAAATTATTACACAGTCAGGGATCTTCCTAAAAAAACATCAACATAAAAGTATATTTTGGAGCCAGGTATCATCGGGTCATTTTGTTCCAAAGTTGGGCGATAAGAAAAAAAACCACGCAATTAATATGATCCATCCCACGTTTGTTCAAGGACGATTCACGTTAAGAAATTATGCTCCAAGTACAACGAGTTTCTTGCTATGCATAGAGGCGACAGGTTTGCGGCACAGGATACTTATACCACCAAGTGGAGAGGAGAGCCGTTTTTATCATTTCGTAGCCGCATTGATAGTTGAATCTCGCACTAAGAAATAGATAAATTTATTTTTATGCAATTACAAGATCAATGTGGTAGTCTAGTACATGTTAGTTTATCATCGCAATGTACTAATTTGAATTTTAAGAGTTTATGCAAAGTTGAAATAGACCATAATCGGGCCATGTTTGACCAAATATAGTCTTATTGTAGCAATAAAAGTTGTTTATTTTCATGTAATAAATAATCGGATTACATATTATTCCACACAGACCGATTCTGAACGAATTTCAAGACGGGTTTTGTTTAGAATCAGTTTATTCTTATCATTCTCCTTGATTTGCCTCAAAGTGGACAAGTTGTTCTTATCATCCTCCTGAATCTTCCTAAGGATGTCATTTGGTTTACACACTTTTATCGACCTTACCGTTTTTAATTGATGTGGTTTCAACCCACAAACAACAACATGTCCAATAAGATATTCCGGATCATTATGATTATGACAACCATTCATCACTTTATAGAGCTTGTATACCTTACCATTGGGTATATTAACTATAATCTTAAATGGGCATCCAAACTTCTTTGATTTAGTAATGTGTTCCCTTGTCTTCTTCTTCACGTACGGTCTGCGCATATGTAATTTTCTATGATAAGAGATGCAAAAAATTACTCCCTCCGTCTCTTAAGGCTAACTTCGTCATAAGGAACACCTGAGACAAACCATCAAAAAGTGAACCAGAATTTCATTTAAGATTTTTGAGCCATAATAAAGGCATAGATCAATCATCAGATCAGGAAAGTCTCTATGCTAAATATCGTGGAAATTTTCGACAAAAATAAATGCATTGTATTTGTGTAAAATCAGCTTTTTCTTGAACCTTCCTTTAAAACAAAAGGTTGAAGGAAGTGAATTCCCACACAAACCTGGAACATGCGAACTTCCAAATATATTTTACTTTCTCTTAAGCAAAATTTAGGGAATATACCACCTTTAAAGACTCCTCTATATGGTCTATTTCGTAAACTAAGTTATGTTTAGTTGAGTCGTTTCTGCGACATGTCTTGTCAATAATAAAAAACTCCTAAATATTGTAAATTGAACATGTTATGTTGAAGGATTGTAATCTGATATACATTGACCTTTAGGATGGATTTCTGTTTGACCTAGATACCGCATATTAATACACAATTAACTTATAATCTGTTATTCCTTCGTTTTGTTCACCTGCAGATAATCTGATGCAACTGACAGAAATATATGTTGTTTTGTTCTTAAGTATGGAGTAATAAAATATCCATTTCATGTATTTAAGTATTTTCTCACCATGCACTACCTCCTAATCCAAGTTTTAGCAACAAATTTTGGAATATCCAGGTTCCCATACACAATTATATTTAATGAGGTTTTACTACTAAATGTCGGCCGAACGATTTGGACATGTATTTAGGATCGTATAACCTATTCATTGATATTTTATAAAGCAAAGTGAAAGTAATAAGACTATCTTATTTCTTGTTACAGATGGGTCATTCCCCTCATAGAATCTAGCAAGCAGTGTAGAAATAAAGTTTTCCTTTGATAGCTCTAGATCAGAAGCTAATACCCCAATCATCAATTCTCTAAACGATATTTCAGTTAATATCTTTGGAAAGATGAAACCAATATTTGGCGAAATATATTCACTAGTTGTACCAAATTCTGTGTTTTGGCTATCTTGTTTCAGATTTGAAAAGTAAATTCTCAATTCCTTTATGTCGAATGAATTGAATATAACTTGGGATGTCCACTTCAACTCATATTTTTCATTACCCACATTCTTCCTCAAACTTGGACTCAGCATACAAAGAGATTTTGCTGCAGCTGTGATTGATGATGAATGATTCTAATAGAATGAAAACCATGGGTCACAAACAGTGGATATTGAGTAAGGTTCTTGGTGTTAGTCCACATGATATGAGGATGCAAAACTCATGGTTTGAATTCTTTTTTTTTTTCTAGACTGCAGGGATATGACGGCAAGTAGTGATAAATCATTTTCCTAAGATGTTTCGCTTGTAGTATACGTATATGGTACTAGGGAGATATGATTTTCCGCATTGGAAGATAATGACACATCAAGTTGGTGTCAAGGCTTCACATGAACATTTTTGGATCAAATTTTAGAAGGAAAAATTAGGGACAACCCGTGGATGGTTCTTACATCAATTAAGACCGTAGTGGACGTTTATCAAGTTCTTCCACTCCCAAGATGAACAGTTAGCTGGACAATATAATTTTACACAGTAGAGTACGTTTTCTTTTACAGAGTATTTTTTTGTTTAGATAGAAATAAGTGGAGAAGTGATTACAATACGCTTTACGGTTCTAAAGTTAACTATCATTTAGTGTTTCCCAATCTAATATTTAACTTCTAAATGTGGTTTATTTACTAACTAAAAACTAGAGATAGTCTAATACCATTCGAGGTGTGTTGATGATTTATTGTCTCGCACAAGTTACCGTATTAAACCTAGATATTATGTTACAATCCTATTGTCAGTTGTGGACCCTCTGTTGATTTTGCATAACCTAAAAGTATATGACACTTGCATAAGCCTTATGCTTGAAATATTTGGTTTCATACTTCTAGGAATATATAAACTAATATCATCATAATGTTAGAAATAGATACCTATATGACTCGGGTGAAATAGACGCAAATCTCGGGCTACTATCTATATGTAACCTAAATATTCCAATTTTCCACGCATAATTTCCGCATCGGATTTATGAAAATGTTACCTAGATATTCTAATTTTCCACGCATAATCTCTGTATCGGATTTATGAAAATGTAATATCTTAACAAGAATAACCGCATGTCACTTATACAAGACAGAGTATATGCATTGTTCTCATTATAGTCGGAACATGTAGTACCTATACTCCACTAAAACTATTCCAAATTAAAAGAGGTATCAAAACATTTTGTCCAATAACCCTTGTTCTAATATTTAAAATAGAAATATAGATTGGAGTATTCCGAAGAGGAGAGAAGAAGGCTATGGGGATGAAGATCCTGATTTTACGTCCCATAAAAAATGATGATGTTATGTTTGATATTTTCTTTTATATTACCTGGAGATTAATCTTTCAATGCAGGTCAGTTTCAAAACGATAGCATTCAACTCTTTCAAATCCAATCTTCATTACTACTTTGATGAAAATCAACAATTTCAATCCATGGACAACAATTATTCATGATGCTAATCTCTCTGTAAACGATTATGTCGCAACTTCATCCACAAATATTTACTCAGAAATCCTCATATCTGGTATTAGATTTTGTTACTTCTGAAATACATACAGTAAGTTATACATTTTAGAAGCTTCAAACAATGGTTTAGTCTTATGTTCAACAACTAAACATTGTCATACTACTATATATATGTAATCTGCTTTTGAAAAAAATGGTTTGTTACCCAACCCACTAATCCTAAGGTTATTGTCTTTTCGGGGTTGATTTGTGCTTCACCTAGATTTGGTTACAAAGTGAATTGTATATTCAATTCATAAAAATAATAATTTATAAATCAATATCGAAGTATACTCTTCATATTTGGATAAATGGAGTTCTTATAAAGATTTGTGTGCTCAGGGTGTTTCTATGCCAAAATGCTTACAACAAAGAAGTAATATGATTGGACATGATGGAACTTGTATTGGAGTAATGATAAAGGTAATAAAATTGTATCTCTTGACATCAAAAGCAACATTGAAGATACTGGTGACAGTTGCAAAAGTCAATTTAGGGTGATTATATTGCCATAGAAAGTTCAACCTATAGGTGGTAAAAAATATCTTGCAGAGTTCGATGGGTCTATTGCTTGTATCCATTATGATGAAAGCCAGTTGAATATTTGGGCACTGCAAAATGATGACACTAATAACATTGGATTCACCAACGCGGCCTTACAATTATATCATGACTACATTTTCTGGCTTTTAGATTTTGATTCCATAACTCTAAGTGTTGCGACCTTAAAACATTTATATAATGTGGGAACTCACATAATAAGTATTAACGCTATTGTATATTTTCAAGGTCGCATTACATTGAGTTATATAATCAAACTCTAAATGCTGAAAAATAAAGTCAGGTCGTGTATAACAAAAATACCGAGTCCATATTTTGTTAGTATCATTATTTGCATTACCCAAATACTCAACTGGACTTAATCACTATGGATATAAGAAATAGACCCATCGAACTTTGGAAGACATTTTTCACCACCTGCACATTGAACTTCCTATGTCAACACAATCACCCTATATTGACAATTCCAACTGTCACCGGTATTTTCAATGTTGTTTTTTATGTCAAGAGCTACAATTCTATTCCCTTTCCTTCAGTCCAATAAAAGGGTTTATCATGTCCAATCATATTACTTCTTTGTTATAAGCATTCTAGCATAATAACATTCTAAGCTAAGCAAAAATGACTTTATAAGAATTCCATTTAACCAAATTCGAAGGGTAAATTTCGACGTTGATTTTTTTTTTTTTCTTAATTACCAAATCATGGGAAACGAATCACTTTGCAATCGATTCTAGCCGAAGCACAAATCAAACCCAAAAAGACAATAACCTTATAATTAAACAGGGACGAACCTATGAGAGGGATAATCTGGACTTTGTCCTCGGTAGCTCTCTCGGTCCACAAGCCTAAATAAAATATCCCAACTAAATATTGAGCTTGACCAAAGCTATTAGCCTCTACCTAAAATAGATATTCAATCACCTGGGTCCGTCCCTGGAATTAAGTAGGTTGGGTAACAAAACCGATTTCGTCAAAAGCGTATTACATACTAGTATTTGGTATTACAATGTTAAGTTGTTGAACGTAAAATTAAACCATTGTTTCAAGTTATTAAAATGTATAACTTATGAGATGTATTTTGGAAGTAACAAAATCTAAAGAAAACATACCAGATATGTAGAATTCCGAGTAAACATTTGGTGTTGAAGTTGTGGCATAATCGTTTACGGGGAGATTAGTAACATGAATAATTATTGTTCATTGGTTGAAATTATTGATTTTCATCCAAATAGTAATACAATTATATTTGAAACAATTGAACGACGTTGCTTTAAACAGACCTGCATTGGAAGATTAATCTCCAAGTAATACGAAAAAAAATCTCTAACATAATATTTTATACGGGAGGAGAATCAACAATAAATATCTTCCCCGTAACTTTCTTTTCTTCTCTCCGAAATCCCCTATCTTTATCTCTAATTCAAATGTTAGAGTTTTAGAAATCAGAGCAAGGGTTACATGACAAAGTATTTTGACACCTCTATCCCTTTACCATTGGAGTATAGGTACTATATACTCCGACTACGATGCGAACAATACACATATCTTGTATATGTGATGTGCGACTATTCCTGTTAAGGTAAAATATTTTCACAAATAGTTAATAATTACTTATTACGTAATCACTAAATTATCCATAAATTAATTTTTGTGTCTTCTTCCCATGTTAGTTTCATTAATGATTAGATCTTTAGTCAAAAGAATCAGCTAGATAATCAAATATTGTGTTTGTCTTCAAAACGACTACGGTAAAACATCTGCTTAAGAATACTCTATGCAAGAATAAACTCTATTTATGAATAAAAAAAATTGGTCCCAACTTGACTTATCTTTGTATACCACTATATAAAATTAATCTCTAAAAATAATTTTATATGGTCCCATTGCTATTCTAAAATAGAGGTTTTACTATCTAGCAGGACTTCGTGCATTTTTACACAAGATTCTCTTCTCCTTTTTTTTTTTTTTTGAGGAGAAAGGTTAATTGTCTCTTCGCCTCTCTTGGTACATTAAAAGTCTCAAATTGCAACATGTTCTCTATAAAATGATGAAGCACAAAGTAATCCGTAATATTATTGTATATATGGAACTCTAAGTATTCTCGAAAAAATTATTTGAATTGGCATGTTGGGTAGATAGATCCTACACTGCTTGTACCCTATGAGACTGCAAGTGCTCTATTAGATTTGCATGGTGTTGATTAGTTTCGCAATTAACAAAACAAAAGGAAAAAAAGTATGTTTGAAATCAAATGTCTTCGGTATTTAGGTGATTAAATAAATTTGAATGGAAGTACCACAGTGGTAGTCATACATCACAAATGACTTTACCTTTATTACAATTCCTGCAAATTTTCTTTACTAATGCTTGTATACGTATAAGATGATATAATGTCCTAGACTCATAGGACAAGTTCCTGATAATGTCTATATGGTATGTAGACATATTTCTGAATATATACAAGTTGTGTTCATTTTTTATCAGCCACCGGTCAGAGGCCTCGCAGGATAATCCTTGTTGGGTCGCTCCTGGTGTTAAAGAGAAAATGATTATAGATAATCCTCGTTACAGGCTAAAAGTGTTGCATGAGGTTATGTATTTATGATTATAGATAATCATAAATTGATAAATAATTTTGATATAATTATTTTTAAAATTAATTTTTCCAAACACATTTTTTCAAATAATTGATTATCTTAAATGGTGATTTCAAAAAGGAGAGGAAAGACCAATGATCAAGGATTTTTCTTAGTCATGTGTTGTCTTTTTGTCTCTCTGTTGATAGTTTAGAGAAAATAAGAACAAAAAATTCAATTTAAGTTTGTTAGAAAAAATAATTGCTAATAATAAATTTTCAGAACAATTTTTTTCTGTTTATGGAAATAATTGATTTTTTTCAATTATGATTAAAATAATCAATTATTATAATGTTTACCAAACACATATAGAATCCATTATAATATGTATAATGGATTATGGAATGATAATCCATTAAAATAATGTTACCAAATAGCCCCTATGGGTTCAATCTACAAACAATTACTTTCTCTTCGGAGTTTCTTGCCAATGTAAAATTTGTCTAAGAGAAGAGTTTGATTTGAAAGTACCTGCAAGGACACAAAGGAAGTACGTTTATGGTTTGAAGGCATTGGAATGGGAGCCGTCGAGCCTCCAACTATGCGGGAAAAACTGGATATCAGCAGGTACGTTTTGAAGTACAGTGTTAACGGTGAGACTGCGTTTATATAAATTAGAAGAGAAGAATCCTAGCAACTTCTGCGATCTCGCCAATAGTGAAGAATTGGAAGTGCGGGACAAACAATTTCTGCTTAGGGTTCCTTGCCTCTGTGATTTTTTATTTTTTTTTATCTTGGGTAGCAGAATCACCGATCAAAATAAAAATAAAAAAATGCTTGTATCGTTTTAAACTACATGTCAATAGTTTTAGATGTTGAATTTTGAATTGATTAGTTGGGATTTCAGACGATTGTGGCTTTGATCTGCATCTGCTAAAGGTATGTTTATACACTGCGAGGTACACCATAAGCTAGTTTCTTCGGGGACATCCGATAAAATTGGAACCATACAGAAAAGATTAGCATGGCTCCTGCGCAGGCATGACTTGCATGCACAAATCAAGAAAAATGTGAGAATTTTTTTTGGTTTGTTTTTTTGTTTCTGCTTTGGTTCTATTCTGCCATGTGGTATGAGAAATGGTACAAAATTTCATTTTTGTTATTTTTTTTTTTAAGCAAAGTTAAAGAAACGATTAAATTAAATTAAGAAGAACCAAAAAAAAAGATTACAAGGAATGGAGGGCTATAAGAGACCCCCACAAGGAATTGGGCATATCAGACCGGTTTCGTCCCGTACTACTATGAAAAAAAAATTGCACCAATGACCGCTATCATGTAGATTGAGAATCCTCCTCAGCACCGTGCTTGGCAAGAAGGTCGCGGTCTTGCATTTGCAGTTTTGCACCCTTGGAAGATGTTGGATATTTTCAATAACATAGAAAATAAAATGGTTTTCGGTTTTGGCTTGCCGCTATGACGGGGGAGCTTTCTGTGTTGAATAAACACAGTGAATGTTAGTTGGAGATGAAGAGACACCTCTAATAAGTGTGATGGTTCATAAAAGACACAATCATTCCCAATAGACACCTTATGTGTCTTTTGGAAGTGAAGAGGCATCTCCAATAGGCATGAGTTCCCTATAAGTAGTGATGATTTGTTTTCATTCACACATGGAAAACATAACAAAATTTCTGATTTCTTTTTTCTTTAAGCATCATTAGAATCTAAATACTGTGTGTTCTTGGTTGGGTCAAGGGAGTACAACTCTTGAACCCAACAACGTTGTTAGGGCTTCATTGTATCCTGAAAGCAATATTTCACTGACCGATTGTACTCGCCAATTATTTGGGAATGGTCGAAATAATTGCTGAAAAGAATCGCAAGGCCTTGAAGCTTCAGTGATACAACATTCTTTTCGTTCTTGTATTGTTTTTCATCCTCCGTTTTGGCCCAATTTTCCAACAGTTTTCAGCAATTATTTTTTCGACTAGGGGGATGAAACTGATTCTGATATTGTTGAATTCTGTAAGAACGGATGATGGATGCTTTTCTGGAAACAGATAGTTATCTTTGCCGATTTGTTTCGGAGATGTTTAGTCTTCCGGAAAGGTTTCAGAAAAGGTTGTTTTCGGAAAAATATTCCGTTGTAATGATTAACGGGCTATAATATTGGGCTTTATCATACTTCAAAATCGTGTTGTTTACTACATATCCAGAAGTTGCGTTTTTTCCATGCATGGGATACTTGGGATTAGGTTTTCTGATCGATGCACCGGTAAAATCTGAAGTATACTTTTCTAAACGAAGAAACAAGAAAACAAAACGAGAGGCATCTCCAATAGGCACGAGTTCCCTATAAGTAGTGATGATTTGTTTTCATTCATACAATGGAAAACACATCAAAATTCTCTGATTTCTTTTCTCTCTAAGCATTATCAGAAACTTAATACCGTGTGTTCTTGGTTGGGTCAAGGGAGTCAACTCTTGAACCCAACAACGTTATTTCGCTGACCGATTGTATTCGCCAATTGTTTGGGAATGGTCGAAATAATTGCTAAAAAGAATTGCAAGGCCTTGAAGCTCCAGTGATACAACATTCTTTTCGTTATTGTATTGTTTTTCATCCTCCGTTTTGGCCCAATTTTCCAACAGAAGATATGCATGCTTCTCTTTTTGCATGCATCCATAATGCCTCTTATGCTCTGTGTATCGATTATGATTGGCCAATACCAATTATTCTCAAAAAGTTGTTTGTTCCCTCCAATAGAAACCTTATAAGAGGATAGGCAAAACATTGCATGCTGCAAGGATATAGATCACCAGAGCATACTTTCACATCCATTCAAAAAAACAGAGTTGGTTTTCTAAGACCGAATAGTGGCGGGATAAATCCTAATTATGCACAGGAGTACAGGACCACTTAGAATTAGTGGTCGCTGAAAATTAAAAATATCCAAGAATCAGCTGTGTGCGTGATTTTTTTGGTGAATAATAATCCACCAATTTTCTAATATAAATTTTGTCCACTTAGCTGAATCCAATTGTACGCAGTCGGGTTTGAAGTTTCAAACATGGCCCAGTTTATAATTTGATTAGAGATGCACTATTCTCAGAATCAATGCTGCATCACTATTTTCTAAAAAAAAATTCTTTTTTTTGATGGAAATCACTAGCTAATATTGCCCCTGGAATTCCAAGATGTTGACAGCCAAGTGGAATTTCATCAGCTACAATCTGGAGCTAATGGTAGGTAAGTCAAATATATGCCATTTAAAATCTTGGATTATATGAAAATCCAAGCAGCACATTTTGAAATATAATCCCTTAATTTTGTATTGTAACTCCCCACCACACCATGTACGAGTCAAACATAATCTCTTCCTCTCATTTCACTCTCACATTCTCTTCCTATCTTCTACGTTCTATGCATGCATGTCTATACTCCTAATATTTTCTATAAATAGAGATACTTTCACTCTATATTCTTCATATCCAAACTTATCTCCCAATCATCACTGATAATTTATCCTTTGGCCTTTTAGTTTCCATGGCTGCCATTCATGTTAAGCTTTTCACTTTATTCTCCTTTCTGGCTTTGCTTTTCACTTCATCCCATGGGCAGTTATCCACAAACTTCTATGCTACGACTTGTCCAAACTTAACCACCATTGTGCGTGGTGCCATGACTCAAGCCCTTAGCTCAGATTCCAGAATAGCTGCCTCTTTCCTTCGCCTATTCTTCCATGATTGCTTTGTTAATGTATGTCTAAATAATAATGAGTTTTCGTCAAGTTTATCATTCACATAATAAACATGCAGAATGTTGTATAAGCAACAAAATATTGCTCAACTAATTTTTTTAGTTACATGCATATTGTAGTACTAGTTCTAAAGGTTGATTAATATTTTGAATATTAGGGTTGTGATGCTTCCATCTTGCTGGACGACACAGCAACGTTTACTGGTGAGAAGAACGCAGGACCCAATGCAGGAACAGCACGGGGGTACGAAGTGGTCGACACAATTAAATCACAGGTTGAAGCAAGTTGCAGTGGAGTTGTATCTTGTGCTGATATACTTGCTCTTGCCACTAGAGATGGTGTCGTCTTGGTCAGTACCAATTGTTCTAGTTCTCTCTCTCTCTCTCTCTATATATATATATAGAGAGAGAGAGAGAGAGAGATTATTTTAAATTTCAGTTGCCGCTTCTTATGTATACTCCTGCAAAAGTGATTGATATGCAACTAAAAATCACTTTATCTATAATTTGCAGCAAGGTGGACAGTGCCATTAGGAAGACGAGATGCAAGAACTGCAAGCCAAAGTGCTGCAAACAGCCAGTTACCCAGCCCTTCAAGTACTCTAGCACAATTAATCACTAGTTTTTCAAACAAGGGGTTTAGTGCTGCAGAAATGACTGTTCTATCCGGTTCTCACACCATAGGCCAAGCTGGTTGCGCAAGTTTCAGAAACCGTATTTACAATCAAGCAAACATTGATCCAGCTTTTGCCACCACCCGCAGGGCAAACTGCCCTTCCACCAGCGGCAGCGGTGATCGAAATTTGGCTCCACTTGATGTCCAAACTCCAACCCGATTTGAGAACGCTTACTTCCAAAACTTGGTGGCTCAGCGGGGGCTACTAAATTCGGACCAAGTCTTGTTCAACAATGGATCACAAGATGCATTGGTTCGAACATACAGCCAAAACAATGCTAGGTTTCTGGCTGATTTCGCAGCAGCTATGGTTAAGATGGGAAATCTTAGTCCAGCTTCGGGAACTGTTACAGAGATTAGAAGGAATTGCAGGAGGACTAACTAATTAATTAGTCAAATATTGTACTACTATTTATTATCAAATCAACAAGTGGTAGCCACAATTGGGAATCTGGGATGGTAAAACAAGCCATGCATGTGTCCTTAATGCTTCAGTAAATGTAAGTTTTATATTAAATCTTTCAATAAAGAAAATACAACAATTCTGAAGGAGTATATGAAACAAATGTCTGTGCAAATTGATGTAAGATGCTTATTGTATCACTTTTTATAGGTATAACCAATTATAAAGAATATTCGAGTTTATATAGAGTTGATATATGAAAATGAGAAAGACAAAAATATATCCATCGATTTACAAATTTTGCTACAACAAACTACCACTGTCATACAAGCCGTACTAATCCCATCTCATATCTTCTCCTAGTACTGGTACAAATCTTCGAAACCCCACAATCATGTTTTCTTATTATTACTTGTTTAGCTTCTTCTATCTTCTCTGGAAATTGAATGATTTTACTGCGAAAGCAAAAATTGTTGCAAAGAATACACAGAATCCAACCACAACGATGCCGGCAATACCCACGTAATCGTGTTTGAATCCAAATTCTTCTCTAAGGAATTGACTTATTGGTACTGAGTGAACTCCATCTGAGAGCTTCACTTGTTCATGAACATCGCCATATTGTGATGTCAAAAGACCATATAAAGTCCATGACATTGGGTCTGCCCAGTAATACCATCTCCACCATATTGGAATCCTCTGCGGAAGATAGACAGAGAGAGACAGAACTCAGACACAGATAACCGAACTTATGCAAGTAAAATGTCACAATATTTAACTAACGATAACGATAAAGCATTGTCATTTCATTACCATGTCAGGAATCATGAAACCGCTGAAGAGGTTCCACAATGTAAAGAATGGAGCAGCAAGAATTGCGGCCACATTATGGTTGGGTGTCACAGCAGTCACCATCATTCCGAAAAATGTGAAGTAAAGTATAGTGAAATACATAAAGAACATGTACCACAAGAACTTTATTAGGTTCCACTCAAATGCGGCCATAGAGTAAAATGAAGCGCTGTAAATAAGTGTCTGGACAAATACGTAAGGAAACTCGATAGCCACCTGGATGCAGTATGATTTACAGATTCAGTTAATGTGTTCTGGGAAATTTAGAGTAGAGAAACCAAAGGGGGAGTTTGGCTGTGTTCAAAAGGTTAACCTGGGCAAATCCAAATGCGACAGCTGAGTACATTCCTGCGGCTCTCTCACGATAAGAAACAAACCTCTCAATTGAAAACACAGGTTGAATAGCAGTGCTGTTAGTAATTCCGATAAACAGGACTGCTGCATACATTGACCCCATGGCGTTCAAGATATCCTGTTCGGTCTCTCTGTCATTTTAAAGTGATGAGCCCAGAAAATTAGCGGATATTATAATATCGATGTACTGGAAGGTAAAGCTGCTGCATAAAGAAGCTGACATTTGTAAAAATAATTGTTTTGCTTGATCAAGCAAAAATACATGGTCAACATAATGTATAACTAGCAACCTTATCTGGTTTAGATCCACTCAAGCAACGTAATGGTTGGAAAAAACAAGTTATGTTGTAGAGCAGTCCAAGTAAGCTATGCCATTATAGATCTATAAAAACTTCAAATGGGTCCAGCAAGAAATACCTTTTAGAACCAAATTTCCAACAAATTGATCCAAACATCAACGAGATGATAACAGTGTAGAAGAACCGAACTGCAGTGTAATGGGGGTTTCTCCAGTAAGACATATTTTGCTTCCATAGACAAGCAATAAACTGATGAATAAATGTCTTTGAGTATTTAGTAGGAAAGCTTAATTCTTTCGAGTCTCTTCTTGGTTTGCTTAGTCTCTCAACTAAGTCTCTATTATGCCTGAAAAAAGAAAATTGAAAGTTAGCATAATAAGAACATGAGGAGAACAGGGAAAGCCAAATTGCTGTGAAAAAAAACTTTTGAACTAATCCACCGAAGGGTAGACATCAAGCATTGGAGGACATAATGCGATATTGGTCCTCATAGGACTAATAGTACTTAAACAATGAGTTTCGTAAAGTGCATCCTAATTTTCGTCAAAACTGAATAACTCACATTCCAGCAGTTTATCTTAAAAGTTTTTCTGACTATTTGATTTTTCTTGCTTGTATTTCGAAACAAAAAATTAAACAGTAGGCTGGGAAATGTTTTACATACTGAAATAATCGAGATTTCTGGTAGACTTCAGCAAAATCAACACCTAAGCGACTTTCTTCTGTGGTGGAAGTAGCCTCAAGCATCCACGCAGCGGGATTCTGACCGGGATTGATTTTGGTCACCCCGACAGCCTAAACATAGAACATGCATTCAATGAAAGGAGATGGTTAAATGCAAGCATATCCATCAATCACATGAACTGTACACACGTATTCCAAAGAGCATAGCGCACCTCAAAATACTCAACAAGCTTCCAAGAATTAGCACCTAGTGGACCCGCATAAATGAGCCTTCCTCCACGCTTCATAAATAAGAGCTGGAAAATAAAGGACATTTGGAATCAGATCATGCAAGGGTTCATCATAGACAGTTGTCATAATGTTTAATAAATGAGCCATTCTCCATGCATATCCAGCAAATGAAGGAATAGCACTATTCCAATGTATTATGATTGGACTGGGTTCAGATAATAGCATAGAAACATTACACTACTATCCTGACACAACAGTAGTGAATTCCATAAGTACTGCCCAAAAATATATAAGCTATCTTAGAGTATTCTTCGAAATGAATTGTATAGAAATACCTCATCAAAGGATTCAAAGATTTCAGTACTCGGCTGATGAATTGTGCACACAATTGTCCGCCCAGTATTAACGATGTTCCTCACAGTCCTCATTACTATGGCTGCAGCTCTGGCATCTAATCCTGATGTGGGTTCATCCATAAAAACAATTGAAGGATTGGCTACCAGCTCCACGGCAATCGTCAACCTTTTCCTTTGTTCCGTGGATAACCCATCGATCCCTGGAAGTCCAACCAAGGCCCCACTTAGCGGAGTAAGCTCCACAAGTGACATAACTTCTTCGACAAAAGTCTGCAAAACCACCACTGTAAAACTCGTCCCAAAACCAAAACTCACATATACAATGAACCAATATTAGTAATCACCTTTTGTGTCTTGTGATCAACATGAGATGGCAATCGAAGCCAAGCAGAGTAAATAAGTGATTCCTGAACAGTCAAACATGGTGAATGGACATCATTTTGCTCACAATAACCAGAGATTCTTGCGAAAGTTTCCTGGTTTTTTGGATATCCAGAAATGCTGATGGTTCCTTCTATGAGTCCACCAGTTTTTCTGCCAGCCAAAACATCCATTAAGGTGGTTTTACCAGCACCACTTACTCCAACCAGTGCAGTAAGCACCCCTGGGCAAAATGCTCCGGTAACATTATACAGCAATTGCAATTTTTCTTCTAATATGCCTTGTTGCCTGAGTTCCTGTAGCAATAAAACTGGATAAGATAAAATGAACAATCAAGGAAACTCTGCAAACTAGATGGAAGCTATGAACATACCAGGGGTACATCTACATAGTAGTTGATATTGCTGAAAGACATGGAAAGTGGTTGAAATGGAAGAACCATTCCTCTTTGATTTTTAAGGTTTCCTGTACCAGTAAAACAGAATAACAGAGTGAGTCATACTAAAAAAAAAGCAAGAGCGAAAGAGAAAAATTTAATACACACCAGATAATGAGCCCGAATGCTCAAGAAATTCTCTTAGTTGAATGATAGATCGTTCTTCCCTCCCTATGATATCCTTGTTCTGGAGTTGCTCTTTAGATACAACTGCGCGTCGCCTCCCCAAAGCTACATATGAATATTGAGAAACATGAATTTATTCGGTAAGTAAAAGAAAACCTCTATATACTGAACAATGATTCAATTTAGAGATTAAACTTACGTTTCAGATAAGTCAAGAAGAGTGTGAAGAGCAAGTTGAATACTATCGCGTAACCAAGTACAGCACCAGTCCCAATCCAATACCAATAACTCTGGGGAAATAGACTGCGAGCTTTCAGCAAGGCCTCACCTAGTTTGAGATTAGTCTCTACTCCAGCTGCCTACAGAAGTAAAAAGAAAAAAGTGAATAACACATGGAAAAGGGTTATTCAAAACTGCCACTGTATTGTGACTCGAATATAACCATGTAGGGTCGAGAAATGGTCCACTGTTAGAAACGCACATTCAGTATGAAGAATTATTCAAAATTGCACCTACAACAGTGAAGGAATGAATGCCTAATCAGCTAGCAGGAATAGTTACAAGCAAAACTTTCTATTTAATTTTTTTCCCTTCGCTTTCCTTGCACCAACTATACTGCCTCTCCAGAGAAAAACATGTGATGGTCTCATCGAGTCTAAAGCAATCTAAATAGAAAGTAATAACCAAAACAGAAAGCAATAACCAAAAATTCTATTTTAGACCCAAGAACTATAGTGTGCCCATGCATCAGTGTACAGAAAACAGACTAAAAGGTACAGTTATGAGTTAAAAGGGTGTGAATAAATATAGCATAAACAAATCGTTTGAATTTATTCATATAAAATAGTAGTAAAGAGTATACGGCAGTGGCAAAGCATGAACACCC
Source organism: Papaver atlanticum (assembly GCA_023531105.1). NCBI lineage: Eukaryota > Viridiplantae > Streptophyta > Magnoliopsida > Ranunculales > Papaveraceae > Papaver > Papaver atlanticum. Next base: position 167,158 of record JAJJMB010011474.1, on the reverse strand, counting down.
ATGCCTACAAAAGCATATATCAAAAAATTAATTACCTTATCCCAGGAATGCCCAAGAAATTCATTTACAGAAGCTGCATTTTGAGCATACATCAACGGAGAAAACCAATAACCCCATATCCACCATTTAGGAATGCTATCTGTCACATTAAAGGAAAGATAATGAGGAAAAAGCTACCTTGAAACATTAACAGTTATAGACAACTATGCTGATTACCTTTGGAAATAATAAATCCTCCAAGAGCCATAACGACCAACATAGCAAAAGATCCAAAGGTGTTGGCGATAATCATATTACGACCAATGGATGCAATCAAACGAAAAAGTGACAAGGACATCTGGTGCAGAAAGAAAAATAACAGGAACTGACGAGAGAATCTGCAGAGAAATAGTTAAATGACAATACTTCAGTCAGAGCATCACCTAAAATTTTATCTTAGCACAAGTAAAAAGGTTACCTTGTTATTTGTGGATCAAATCCGACAACATAATATGTGACCGCGACCCACATACCAGACTCCAGAACAGAACTAGGAATACTTAAGACCCAAGACGGAAGCGTGTAAACCCATCCTGGATAAAAACCTAACTCCCGATGCTTGTAAAGAACGGGAAGTTTCGCAATCAACATAGAAACTTCCGTGAATCCATTGAATAGAATCATTATCATAGAAAAGTACAGTGCCCCAAGATATATGCCTCCGTCCTCGAATGTTTGGTGGTGCATTTTTGTGCGGAAGAAAACAGTCATTGTAATTATAGCGACAAACAGAAGCTGCGAAGTTACAAATAGTACTCACATATCAGCATTTTTCATGTTTTACAATTTGAAGAGCCTGAGTTCAATTCCCAAGACATGGATCAGCTTGGAAATGTTACCTGTACAAATCTGAAAACATAAATGAATGAATTCCTTTTCATCAGCAGCAGTTGCCAAGAAAAGCTTGTCTTGAGAAGCTCAGCCACATTCATACCATAGCTTGAAGTTGAGAGCGCTGCTGGATGGTTCCTACGTTTATCGAATGGAACCAAGAGTTTCTTTGACAAACTTTTACCAACATGGAATGAGCGAAAAGCTTCTGCAAACTTTACCACCGGTATGTGCTCGTAAGCGCATTCAGGAACAGACCAGTACTGCTCTTGATCTTTCTTAGATATCACCTACCAATAAAGTTGAAACCAAGCAAACAGAAGACATGAGTTTTTGAGAAGAGAAATCTAGAAGCGCTCCTACTCCAAAACCAAATATCCCATATACTTACTTCTTGCAAAAAATCAGCCACATTTTTTCTCTCGGGACACTTAAAACCCATAAATGCAAAGAAGTCTAGAGCAGACGCACAAGGTCCCTGGTACACAATTTGCCCTTCACATAAAAGAATAACATCATCAAACAGCTGGTAAGTCTCCGGAGCTGGTTGCAACAGTGAAATAACTGTGGTCCCATCAAGCGCACGGGTTGAATGCCTAAGATACTTTATGATTTGATACGTAGTTGAGCTGTCAAGTCCAGTAGATATCTCGTCCATGAATAACACTCTAGCTGGACCAACTAACAATTCACCTGCCAAATGCATACATCTGCCATGTTCTGTAAGTATTCAAGAAAAAGAGCAACAAGAAAAGAACGAAAATATCAAACTCAACAATTAAAGAATGAAAAAGATGCGTACCAGTAGTAAGACGCTTCTTTTGTCCCCCAGAGATGCCTTTAAGCATTTCATCTCCCACCAATGTGTCAGCACAGATGTCTAATCCTAAAATCTTTGTAAGATAAAATTTAGTACTTCAAATTAGAAAAACACTTAGATGGAATAGAAGCTATTCTTTCCAAAGACATGCAACTAGAATGGTGAAGATCATCAAAATAAATCCTCGGATCCTGTAATGTTATACCTTCAAAATGTACTCGACTGCAATGCTTGTCTTATCTCCCCCCAAAGCTAATGCCTGGATTAAAAAAAAAAAACACATTGAGATTCCTAAGAATATTATGGTTATTTAGCAAAAACAACTCTTCGAAGATGATTTTGACCTTTATGAATATATCGAGATCTTCGTCAGGTTTAATTCCTGCATTCTTCTCTCTTCTAGACAGTTCCAAAAGCATATCTGTGCAGAAAAACAATTTTTAGTATACAGAACTTCTCTATGTACAAGAAAGTACCACCATAAGTTTCTTAAGATTACCATATTTGCTTCCAACACCTTGACAGCGACCGGAAAACTCAAGGGTTTCTCTGACAGTCATCTCTGCAATATGAGAGTCCTCTTGACTAACATAAGCAGAGGTCCTCTGAGGGACAAATTCATTTAAACCATGTCCATTGTATGTAACTTTCCCTGACGTCTTCAAGTAATATGAAAAATGAAGATTTTTTCAGTACAGGAGCACGTAGCATAATCCGCTAACTAGTAACAACGCATTAATCTCAGCATACATTCTTGTTTATTTTCTGGAAAGTGGTATGAGGAGATCAAGTTACCTGAAGACCAGGCCCAAGCCGACCAGCAAGTGCCAAAAGCAATGTCGTCTTTCCAGAACTTGGAGGACCCAATAATAATGTCAATCTGCAAAAGGAACCAAAAATTAGCATCCACATATTTTGAACTTCCAATTTGAGAGCCAGTTATGCATCAAAAGTATACCTGGACGGCTTAATGATCCCACTAACATTATCTAAAATAGATAATTTCGTTCTCTTGCCTGGAACAATCCTCAATTGCCTCAGAAAAGCCTTCAGTGATAACATAGTAATAGTCAGTAATCATGTACACACAAATCAAACAACTTCGCTGTAAGTCACATAGCATAAACCCGTAAAATCTACCTCTGTTGTGTTAAAAATGAAATTTGGAATTGTTGGTAATGCTCTACTCCCAACATGGACATAAGCATCGATCTTCAGCTTCTCAAATCTTACCTCAATCTTTGGGAATTTCAAATCTACACTGTAACACAGCATAAGACAAAAAACAACCATCTCAGGCATAATAACAAGCAAGAATTAGGATATTATAAATCACCCAAAATTGAGATATTCAACCAAATTCCTGTAATTCACATTCATTTTACCAAAATCATAATTCAAAATTTTGGTACGAATATCAAGATCTAGTAAAAAAAAAAACTGTAGTACAGTAAAAAAAAAATATCTCTCAGTGAGAAAATCAACGAGCAAACCTCAAAATTCTACTAAAAAACATACAATTAGAGGAAAAAAAAATCAATTTAACAGCTCAAGACAAAAATGAGGAGTAACCAATGAAATTGAAGTATTGAAACAATTTCAGACTAAAAATTACTCAGTTTCTCCAATAATATGAGCAATTCCTGGGAGAAGATGATTAATTTGACAAAAACCAACAATTCAGATGCAATAACAAACAACAACTATCAATAGAGTCCAGGAATGAAAAGAATTACGCGTCGAATCTCTGGCGCATACGACTAAAGAACTGTTGAACATCATCACCAACAGAACTAAACAAACGATCCATAACAAGTTTCTGTTCTTGAAGTTCCAAATCACCAATCTCAATTTCATTAGAAACTCCATCAGCATTTTGGAAAATCCCTCTCCTAACACGATTAAAAGTAGGTAATCTTTCCAAAACAGCCCAGCGAAGTGCTTCCTCATCATCATCTTCATCATCATCATCTTCTCTGTACGAAAATGATCTAGTAAATGCTGAACTCCACATTCTGGAAGAAGAAGGAACTGAGAAACCCTAGAGAAATGTGAATGAAGATGAAGAGAGATGTTGAAGTAGAAAAGATAAGGAGTATTTATTGTAGTAAGAATAATGTAGTAGTACATTTTTAGCTCTACTCTGTTTCAAGTTTTTTTTTTTGGTTGTTGAGCTTATAGCATTAATGACTCTTTCTGGAAATAAACCGTAACTTTTTCTTATTTTTCTCCGTCACGTTTTTGCGTTTTAGGAAAGAATTAGATGAGTTTGGTACGGGATTGTTAGTGATGTGTTTAGGAGTTTGTGATATTCAGAAAGTTTTAGAGAGATGGAGTTTGATTAAGGGGTTTTGTTCATTTCATTATTAAAGGGTTTTAAGTTACGGTTGAGAAAGTTAAGGGTTTTAGACTTTTAGTGGTGTAGATTTCAAAAACAGTTGGGGAAGTGAGGGAATTTATTTAAGACATGGACGTTGATTTATTTTTATTTTTATTTTTCTAAAGGAGGCCAGCTGGGACTGGGAGGAAGTTTGTGTTTTTGCTGCATCAAGTGTTGCAAACTGTTTATCTACTTTGACTACTACCTCTCATATATCTACGTTGCATAGTTCAGAAAAAATTGTACTGATTTTGTCGACTGAATCATGTAGACTTTTTGTCTTTCGGTGCTACTTATATTCTTCGGAGTTGTTGTTTTGTTATCAAATTCCACACGAAATTTACCAAACTCTGTATTTTAATATATATTTTTTAGAAAGGTTACCAAACTCTATGTAATTGAAGCGTGGTTTTTCTCTGGTACCGGTAGTCCTCCGTGGAGTGGAATGTGACAACCTTCTACAAAAGCCTTGTTATTATCATTACTACACGTACTGGTATAATTTATATTCTGCTTTTTGGCGAATTTCAAAATCAAATAAAAGTGATGTGAAATAAATAATAAGTTCTCGTAGATTAAATAACTATCTTTCATTATTTTTTAGGAATAGGAGGATTTATATCGTGTGAATTGGCACTTGTCGAGTAGTCACAAAAAGACTAAGCCTGAATTTAATTTTGTGCATATTTTTTGAAAGACCGCCTGCAATTTGATATTTTGATTTGATTAGTTAAATAGTTAATATGTGGTTTCACTGTTATATAAGGATGTAAAATTCTTAGAATTAAATCAAATGTTGGATTGATGCTACGGATACACTTTAAGCCTAGTCCTGATTGAGGCAATCAATCTATGCTGGGATTAAAAGTGGAGTTATCTATGGAAATGTTCTCCGGTTCTTAAACCAAACTGTTGAAATTTCCCATTTGAATAAAAATCAGAGGACCTAACAAATCTACTACAGCCTCTTGTAAATGCCATTCCATAGAAGACTGCCTTCATGGACAGATTCCGTTTCGTAGTAAATGTTCTTATTTGGTCATGATTAGTTGATTACTAGGATAGACCGTGGAAATGGATTCTTTTATCAGTGGGCATTCCCAAGACTAGGTGTCTTTGCCGTTTATAGCCATAGTTCCAAAAGCATTTTCAATACGTATACTACACTCCTTTACCAGCTTTCTTTTCTTTTCCTTTTCTTGAATGGGTACAATCCTACTACGCTTTTAAACAGGTCCTTACAAAAACAAGAAACAAAATCAAAATGCAAACAGATTACCTATCCTATATGCAACACATCACCGTGGTTCAAAAAGAGGCCGAAAGTGTACACTTATGTAGGTCAGTTGGAGGTAGATCATCGTACACCGGTTTAGATTTGGTAGAATCATGCATTTCAAGACAAAACTGATATATCAGTTATGTAGCTAACCTCTTGAGTCTTGAGCAATGACATCGGCACGAACCTACCTTTTCCTCGAGATTTGGGTTAGAATTAGGTGTGACCAAAAGATACGAGAGCTTTTTAGCATGTATGCATAAGTGTCCTATCGTGTTTTGATGTCATATCAGTTCTCACTGATACAAATACGGCAGCGTGGTATTGACCGATGTCGGCCAAAGATTGTCTACAAATTTGCATATATTAGATGCTTAAATACATTTTATGTGCAATAAATAATTGAATAAAACTGATTGTACTATCAAAATGCATTATAAATTTATAATTGTGCATCACGCCAGTATAATGCTGGCCAAGAAATAAAATACATTATCATGGTGCGTCACCCAGGTTGGATGTTGGAATTATAATGCAGCATCATGGTAAGTTTTGCATGTTAAGCATTGGGCTAGAATTAGATATCCATTGCTATGGTGCATTTTGCAAGTTGAATACCGGGCTCAAAGTAGTTAACATTGTCATCGTGTATCGATATTGTATCACCGGGTCTGATACACTTATACAAAAGATTATATCAGTTTTTATTGGTGATGCATCATCAAGACTAGAATTTTAAATATTTGTAAGTGTTCAATCTAAGAAATTTGGTGTCATATGATGCATTAATTTTCGATCAAAAGCTTCACTGTACAACTTCAATCTCATTCCACAATTTATTTCTAATAATTCCCCCTTAATTTTCACTATCGTCTCAGCAAATTTCAACCCACATTGGAACTAGCTTGTTGCTGCAAATTACTTTCTTACACCTAATATCCACCCTATTTGTTGATATAGATGCACATGATTCACAGTTGACAAGGTTCTCTTGCATAGGCAGGACAGCAAGGCGAAGGACATTGAAGAGTACAGAACTTGTAATCTTCCAACAAGACAAGTGTTTTTCCCTCGCTTTTATATTGCTAATTGATTTACTTAAACTGAGGCTGAAGCTCTGATCGATCTTTGTATCTTCAACATTGTTTTTAACTTTTAAGCTACACTTATTAACGTAAATCCGAAGATACATTTCAATTATAGCTTTTCTTTCTTTCTTTCTTTTTCCTATAGTGCAGTGAAGATATGTCGTGATTTCGAATCCAAATGGGTTTTGGATCATGAACAGGCCATTGAACCGAAAGCAGGTGGTCAGGTAATCGATTATTTTCATTAACCACCACCCTTTAATTATATTACTTTATTTTGCTTCGTTATATTTGAAACGAAAGAACTGGGAAATGCTTTTGCACTTCCTATTAAATTTTGATCTATGTAAAAAAAATTAAAACTAATAACCCTAACTAAAGGAATCCATTAAACGGTAAAGAACCTTATAAGAAATACCCTAGACTATCAAAATATGGAACTTCCAGAAGGCAAATTTTGAAGAAAACATCGAATCAAGAACAACTAATATTTACTACTCCTTCAGATGACCCAGTTGTTGCTACTAAACTGAATTGATGACGTTGAAGATAAAAGTGTCAACGATAATGAATTATCATTGATAAATCTTCGGAAGAAAGAGAAAGTGAAATGGAGAACCATAACTATTTCAAGGACAAGAAACCCATTAATAAAAATGAAATAGTTGGAAATATCTTTACTAAATTGGATTGAGTTTTCAAGGGTATAGAAGAAGAAGATGATTAAGAGGAAGGGTTCTGTTTAAATTTAAAAAATCTACAAAATTGCCTTTACTATATTATAAGTATATCGGTGAACCTGATATATCGATTGGTACCAGCCAACATGAGCATTGTTATCGTTCAATCCTTGTATCGCCAATATTTTTATCGGTTGTTCATAATATAAGGTTTTTTATGATACACAATAAAAACTGATAATATCAGCCAGTACAACTGATATTGACTACTCCCAGAATCAGATATGCATCACAATGGTGCATTACTCGTATTTCGTTGAGAAACATAGGGCTTGATAGATGACCATCTACTCTTATTTTCTCTATATGTAGAAATGTCAATAATACATATGTAAGGAAGGGGTATTGGTTGAAGGTGCATTAAGCGGAGATGCGTCCTTAAGTTACAAAACCTTGGCCGACAAAGCATATATCACGCGAAAACATCATTATGCCATGTTGATTACTCGAGAGAGCTTCACGATGTATAGGTATCTTTTATTGCATTGTTAAACCAAGAATTCATCACCATGATGCATTCTGAAAGAAAGATCACTGATGCACACTCTTGTGCATCATCTACGAAAGACCATTTGTTTATAAAGTTCTTGGCTTTGGCCTTGCAACACGAGATGGCTCTAGTAGCTAGTCTCGACGTTGATGAACTATGGTCCATGCTTGATCCATTCGAGTTACGTGTGGATTCTATGAGTTGCGGAATTAGTGGTCCAGCACCTTGTCGCTCATACCATCCAATTGCGAGATGATTGCAACATATGTTGATGAGATATTCACTAGATGCTCATATTTCCAATCAAGATACACGAGGTACGCATGCACCAATTGCAAATTAGTCATGGATAGGAAAGGAAGCTAATTGAAATGCAAGTTAGGGGAGCGTGCATAATACACTTGCATCAAAAGGATGATGTAACTCAAGAATGGTATGAGCCTGGATGATACACCCTTGGCATGAGCAATAATAGAGCATACTTTCATCTTATTGCCAAAGAGGATAAATGATGCGGAAATAGGCTTGCAATGGGCTATATGTAAGTTCAAGGCATTTTGTATGCCTGGACAACACTCGAAAGTCAGTGATGCGTGCAATATGAATTACCATTAGCTTTTATGGCATTGCATCCTTCGCATAACAAGGATAAGTTCGAAAAGCGTAGAAGATACGTTTCGGGCATTGTGCTTGCAAAGCATTCTGTAAAGGAAAATCAACCTGCATTTTCCTAGTGAATTATGAAGTTTTCCGGCCCAATTGTTGCATTATCAGAGTGGCGCATCGAGGAGTTTTGACCTTTGGGCATGTGTCGGGGGCGTAATTTTCAGGTTCGTCATAACTCAACTACAAACACAACACCTTCGTAAAGGCAACACAAAAGAGACTACACCAGCCAACTCTTAGATCTTCTATTTATTTCTTAATAGTTTTTTTTCCTCTACCACGGTTTTCACTGTTAGACACCCCTTTCTACTTGATTTGTTCTAGATCTTTTTCTGCTTTGAATTTTGCATGATTCTCTATAATTATCTCATTGTAAGCCTCTTGGCTTCGTGTACCTTAGCTCATCTTGTCATACCCTTGGTCAAACCTATAAGAGTACTCTTCGGAAATAGATTGTCCACCTTTAGAAGAATGATTAAAGGCTTTCTGTGAGAAATTTCATCCATAAATTTCACACTTTTCGCATTCTCTATTCTCATCCTTTTGTTATCTGTCTCATATTCATATCCATCATCTTCATCGATCTCTCCTGCAACATTTTCATCTTGTACTTTCAATTAAGCCATTAAGGTTTTCAGACATAACCTCTTTAGGATTTGATTCTAGAACTGTGTAAGGGTTCAAATAACATGTGGGAGTCACAACTTGCTTGTTTGGGTTCTTCTTATTTTTGGAATAGATATTGCAGGTTCCTTCATAAGATTGAATGAATTTTGCATCCTTATTCTTTTGTTCTACTGAATTTTGTATCATGTTCTTCTGTCCATCCACCTCTAATACCTCCATTGCATCCTCTATCATATCTTCAGAAGTAGAGAAAATGAGAACATTATAGTGAATGTTAAGAGCGTCGGGTCTTTTACTAACCCCTGCAATTGTAGAAGAACTATAACTGCAAGCCCTTCACTAATGACCTCTAGTGATTTTTTAGAAGGGGTTTTCTTTGGGATCCACTTGGTTTTATTTTCGGGTGCAAGATTTCACTTGCCACTTGAGATACCAAAAACTCTTGCAATGATAGCATGAAAGGGGTTTCCATGGGTACTTTGCCCTCACCATAAACTTTTCATTGTCAATTCTATATGGGATCTAAGCAAGGAATGCACATTTTGCATCCACTTTAATACGAATTCTGGCATAAGCAATCCTAGTCTTCAAAGTTGTTCGATAATCAGTCACAATAAATTTTACCAACTACACTAGCTAATCTTGTAAATCCCATTGCACTCCGAAGGTGAATTGGAACGTCTCTAAGAATCATCCAGATTAGAACTGTGTTAATTGAACCTATTAAATAAATGGAGACCAATATCCAACTATAAATAATCTACTGGCTATAAAAACATAGCCAGATTCCAAAATCCTGGTTCTATATCTATCTTGCAAAAACTTGAAAGGAAATGTTGTTCTCCATGAATAGTCATGGAGAATCACCCTTAGTTTTTCACTGAGAAGTTAAACTTTCTTTCACGAAAAGAAGATCCAATCTCTCCCCCACAAAAGTACCCAATTATTGAAGACTCACTACAATCAATTTTAGATTTGAGTTCACCTGACGAGAAGAAAGCTGATGTTTCCTCATCGATCTTCCTTGGTTCTTCATATGCAAACTTCCTTGTTGTTGTTGCAGAAAATTTGTTGATTTGAAAAGGGTTATTTCATTTGTTACTAGGGATTTGAAGTTTAACATTTATAACCCGAGAACCATTTAATAGAGGAAAATCCTCTTACCCCCACAAATATTTATTTGTTGAATCATCTATCTGAGAATTTGAAGAGGAAGATGGTAAAAAAAGTCCCAGCCCCGCAGCCATGGTTGTGGAGAAAAAAAGAGAAGAAATTGAAACCCTAAAAAACCGTCAACCAACGCTGGCCACTGCTTTCAAGTGTTTCTTTTTGCTAATCATTCGATAGATCTCTTATACTTACTTCCCAAGAGCGAAGGATCCTACTACTTATAGCAGCATGCTAATATATATAAAAAAAATCACCAGAAGGGAGCACAAATTTGAAAGTTCCAAACGCCAATGAATCAGAAGAAAAAAGTCTGCAGCATGCTAATATATTAATTAATATAATAATAATAATATGATTTCAGGTGAATTTCCTCTGTTGTGGTTAAAAGCTGAATCAAGCTCTCTTCCTAGAGCTTCTGGCCCCACCTGAAAATATTTCGGCCAATAAAATCTCTTGAGAAAATTTAGACCAATAGTAAATAAGAGCTTCTGGCCCCACCAAAAAATCTTAAATAATAAAGAAATAATACCTTAAGTAAAAAAAAATCTTTCCCGTCCCCACGAGAAAATAATTCCTTAAAGTAAAAAAAAAATTTACTTTAAGTAAAATAAAAAATTACACGGGTAATTTTCTTTTTAAGTTTAGGCTTGGGCAACCAACCTGAGCCCGTGCAATACACGGGCGCACATCTAGTATAAAAGAATCACCAGAAGGAAAACACAGATTTGAAAATTACAAATGCTAATCGAATCGAAAAGAAAAAACTCCTCAAAATGCCGAGTGAGATGAGAGAGAACCGTGTTTCTTTTTAAAAATTTTATGATGTGTCCGATAATATTCAGTTGGAAGCTGGAGCCCGCATTTTCCCAACAGAAAAAAAGAAACTCCATTTCGTTCGATCTGTTTTTTAAAACATTTTTTTTTCTACTATGCACCTATAATTGTTGAAAATGACTAAAAGAACAAGTGCGGACTATTTCGTCACCACTCTGCCCTCTTCGATACAGGCATATGCCTCATATCTGAGTATGTAGAATCATTCTGCCAAGTACCAACAAGAAAATCTAGAAAACACAAGTTAAATCATTCGGATGTTAAAACCTGGAAACTACATGCAGTCTCATTCTCCTTACCTCACATTCATTCGTATAAAAAAAAGAAAAATCTGATCTATGGCCAAGCATGAAGGCTCATACCTATCAAGGCCATGATGTCGCCAAATCTGATCATAAATCTATGTCTCCAATGCATGTTTGATGTGTCCCCTATGCATCAGGGTAACTTGATTCTATTATGGTTCATTCCTAAGGCTATCTAAATTTCAGCATTTTCGACTTAAAGATCTATGGACCTCGTAACATGGTGATGTGGGGATCTATTCATTTCAAGTGCGGACCTTGGAGAAAACTTGTACACTGAATAGGTATAGGTGGTCCAGTATTTATGTTATCCGAGTCCCTTGCAAAGAGAAACAATGCGCAGTGGTTGCAGGTGGGTACAATAAATGTGCTTGAATCTCTTTGTACATTTTTCAAACTTTCTTCACGTGATACAAAATGATTCCAAATGTTTTGATTTGTTAGAAATGGTGTGAAATTTAGCTCGAGTTTAGGTTGGACCTTCAAAATGCAAGGCAGACAGACACAAGACATAGTTGTACGAGTTATTTTTCAAAGAAGGCGGTCTAGTTTTTTCAATAAAACATCCTCACAAAAAAAATTCGTACCGGAATTAACAATTGTCTCATCTATCTGTATTTGAAGTTATAATTAAGCAATGGGATTATTGTAATGTTTTCGCATGACAAATTTACGCACTCTGGCATAAATGTTCCAAGCAATATGTGCACCGCCTCCTCCATGGTGTAGCATCTTGCAAGTCTCGTAGGAAAAAATATGAGTACTAAATTCAAACGGGGGTTACCAAATTCATATGCAATAAAATAATTCTTACTATTGGATCCATTAGACTGGCAATCCTAATATAAAATTTGATAACTCTCTGTAGCAGTCTTGAGAAAATCAAAAAGACTAGAAGTCGATCACGTTGAATCACCGCACCCTAGTAGAATCCTAGATACGAAATACAAACCTTCTCCATTCTCCAATTCTCCATTGATATGCAAGGGACATCTATTTCCGACTCTGCCCACCCATAAAAGATGCACTTAAGTGTACCATCGGCTCCTTCGCCAAGTCTTATTCTCATTTTGTCGGTTCAGACTTCAGAGTCTTCGGACTCTAGTACTAATTGTAAAAGGTGACGCCCTGATTCGTGGTAACTTGCGTATGTATCCAACATTATTGATTCTAGCTTAAATATGTCGTAATTTTCACTAATATCTACACAACAACCCATTGCCATTGTTTACATGGCCTCTATTTTCTACTCTCTGCATTTCTTATGCTCATGGTAACTTCCTCTTTTAACAACTTCCATATTATCGCAGTTATAAAAACCTACTATTCAATCCTATCTATAGATAAAATAAAAGAAAAACGTTACCTATAAGGCTATAACATTGTAAGAATTTATGCTAACCAGAAAAAGAGCAGCACAATCTCTTTCAAAGAATGACACTATGACAAGAAAAATGTTGAAAAATAGGTCCAGATCAGGAATCAAAACCAAATTAGCAAAATATTGAGATTCTAAGCATACTCTAATCGGATTTGATATTTGCTTTCAAGTTGTACCCAATTTATATCATCATGGTTACAAAAAAATGTGGTAATTGTCTCCTTGATCAAAGAGTCAATCGGTGGACAGGATTTATTGGAGAGGGTCATCTCGCAGTCCTTATCGTCCCGATTGGGTTTGATTTGGACGGCTGGGAATGATAGTTTGACAGGGCCGCACTTATTAAACTCGAGTTTTACCATATGTATATATATATCACCTCACAGTTTTAGCATAAATATATCATCTCCTGCAAGAGTTTTACCATAATAACAGAAGCATAGTTGAGTTTACGAAAATCTGTATTATGTTCTATCAGTTTCTTGATTTATGCCCTAATCGTCTACCGCTTCTCTTCCTCTCTGTATTCTCCTCTCTCGCAATTCGATACCATAAGGTAAACCTTAAACCTATTCCTCATTGCTGTTTTTTTCGATTTTATTTGCAGGGATTTTAGGGTTCTCTTTTGGTTTGATTTTAAATCACTTTTTGTTTTTCTTCGGGGTGTAATTTTCACTTAGTGATGATAGGAAGTGATGATGATGACTGGAATGACCAGCAAGGTACATAAACATCTTAGAATGGCGTGGATTTTCGCCCATCAACGTTAGACCAACTTCCAGCTAATAGCCAACGGTAATATCACCTGATTTTGTTTATCATCTATCTGTTGTCTGATAACTCTAACCCTAATTGATTTGTTTGGTTTAATTCTCCCTCACCTTTTTATCTTCATCGCAGGAATTAGTTGAACTACCGTTTTTTTGAATCGTTGCCACAGATTGAAATTAACGCCAGGTAACCTTCGTTCTCAAGATAATATCACCCTTGAGAATTTTACCGTGTTCATTACTTGAACTCCCTATCCATATCACCTGATTTTGGTTTTAGTGATTTTTGGGATTTTCTTTGTGATTTTTTACTGGTGAAGATATGTTGTATTGAATTGGTGAAGATATATTTGTTCTTGAAGTGTATGATGTATTGTGTAAATCAGTTATGGGTTTGTTATTGATTTTGTCAGATATGTTTATTGTATGAACTGTGACGGGTTTTCAATGAGTTTGACTTGGCAATTTTTTTGAGGATATATACAATTCGGGAGACTGTGATTAGGTTCTGACAAATAGGCATTCCATGTATAGATTGATACAGGAACTGATATATTGTGGGTTAATTGCAATTCAGGTTGCAGGAACTTAGCAAAGGTATGTACAAGCTCAATATTGGATAAATTTTATTTCAGTTTCAAGAAACCGACATCAATTGAAATTGGTGGGAGTTGTTCAATATAAGCTGTAGCGAAGCCGTCTATTTATAATGATCTTTGTTGAAATGCACCAACATATGGTAAACCCGGTGATGGAGGTGCTACTGATGAACCCATGGATCCAAAAGAGCCATTTCCAGCTACATGTGGCAGAACTCCAACAGCAGTAGGCTGTAGATGATTGAACTTGCAGGCGAACCCATGTTTACAAACCCCGGTTCGCGTATGTAATATAGACATGGTGTTACTTCCTACTCCCATTTGACTTTTGATCTCTTTCTTTCTCATCTATTCTGTGATCTTGACTCACTATTTTATTGATTTGTTAATAGCCGATGGGTTTCCTGATAAATCTGTGTTTCCGTTTATAAGGTGTTTTACCGAGAATACTTTCTTCAAATACGAGACTCAACTATCAGTTACTTATATTCACTTTCGTTTTTTTTTTAATCATCGTTCCATCATACAATAATTCTCTCTCGAATATTTCCTGAATCTGACTGTCACAAATTTGGATGATGTGCCTCTGAAGCTCACTTCTCTCAGGTAAATCATAAATAAATTCTATAAAATTGGTACCGAATTTCCCTTGATTTTTTTTTTCTTAATCGTGGTTTTTGTTTCGATTTCAGAGAACAATTGCGGAAAGATCTTCGAATTGACTGATCTGGAGACAAACAATGATGTCAAAACAAAAAACGGCTTGGTTTTGGTACACATGCATACCCAATCTTGGTTGAACATTGAAGTGGATATGGCACTGAAGTCTTAGGTGATCAATATAGAGGTATAGTCATGTCACTCATCACTAACAGTTTCTACTACACGATTGAATCATTTTTATGTTGCGCTTTGCATCAGCAAGGATTTTTCCTACTATTTCGTTTCATAAGAAAATCCAAGTTATGCGCAACATTTTAAAATATATCCGATATTTTTTTTATTTTATTTTTACGATTTGCAAGTTTTCGACTTTACACATGCATACCAAGGAAATTATAATGATAGCCTGGGGAAATATGTTTGCCCTTTCTGCTGCGACTGGAATGGTTTCCAGGTAGATATAAAGGAGAAAATGATTTATATCAGTCTTTGTTACTGATAATCCGGCGATATTGTTTATGCTTTTATGGGCAGGACGAATTGGTCTTGGATTATGTGTGGCTATACAGGGCTACAGATCAACCCAACCATCTTTCAAGAGCTTTACACTCAATGGGGGTTTAATCACCTTTCAAGAGCTTGACTCCCTGATGTGTCAAATGTGAAAGGCTGCTTATGACTTTGTTTCTTAAGATACTGCATACCTGCAATAAGTAAGCTTCCTAATTAATATAACTTTGTTTCTTAATTATCGGACGTATTCATTGAGTTTCCTCATATAACTATGTTCTGTTTCCTCATATAACTATTGATTAAAGATTAAGATCAAACCTTAATATAGATTTTCTGGATTCCATGTATATAAGAAAAAAACTGATTTCTAATGGGGGCTTTGATTATTTTTTTTACCGCTTATGATTTTTTTCTCTGATCAGCTCTGTTGTTTATTTTGCAGGTATTGATTGGCACTACAATGTTCTTCCAATGGAGCTTCTAATAAATTGGCTGGCATAGGAAGAAGTTTGGTAAATCTGTCTCTTTCAAGCTTAGTATTTGATTAATTCTAATTAATGGTATTGTACAAGTAACATTACAGTCAATGCTTATCACAAATCACAAGCTCTGTAATCATCACAAGATTAAGGATATTTTGTTTGCAACTTTCGTGGATGTAGTACACATGCTGATAGAGATTTCAATAACAATGTAATTTTTATTGATCCTCACATTCTTTGGGGTCTTAATTCTGTACTAACAAATATTCCACAACCACGGGAAAAGACATTCATGTGCGGGCATGGCCAAAGATAGATTGTTTGGTTGAGGGAAATGAACGGTACTATGTAGCTTGCGCAAGTTCCATGGGAAAGTTGCGACAAAGGAGTCCCGGGATAATTCTGGAATTTATCAATCAAACTGAGTTGAATGCAATACTTTTTCGGTGTCGGAAAGACCAGTGTAGGTATAAAACCATCTTGGTGGAAGTAAAAATATGACTTGGATAATAAGCATTATTTGTTTTGTAGATACTAGATGCACTTGAGATGGTGGATGACATGCCCAGCGAAATCTTTACTATCAAAGGCAGGGTAGGGGCAACTTCTATGAACTATAGCGTATAGTGTAGTAGAGTATCATAGACAATTATCTATAGCGTAGTATAATATCATAGACAATTATCTGACTCCAAGTCTCTCAACCATAGAGGTTGCGCGACGGATAATTGGAATCATGTGATAAAGTTACGGTACACATCCATGGAAATTTTATCTATACGGCAAGTTTAATTTCATGGAAAATAATGGAACATGTATTGTACAGAATTATGGTTTTAAATGCAGAACTATGGGTGAACCACCAGGTGTATTCGTTAGCACTACTCATTAGTGGTTCACAGTTTACAAGTTTTACAAATCATGAGAAATCATTTGCAAACTAATCAGGACTGCCAGTGCGTTGGAATCGTATGGAGCAGTCTGGCGTTGATAATTCAAATTGCACATGAAAGGTACTATATAATACCTATCTGCTGCCAAAAGACTTTCGGAGCATTAATAACTTATAAAGAGGCCGTAGGTCCCGGCTACTATGACACGATTATCTAAAGACCGTCCTAATCATTACCAAACAATTAAAATATTGTGTGAGGATACTAACTAGTTTGACCCCTAAATTTTAACCTAATCAAGGCTAATTTTAAAGTGGGGATTATATTTAACCCTAGATATTCTAATCCATGAAATCATTGCATTAACTGAAAATAGCTAAACTATGTATGCCAAATTTATTAAAGAATACATCTCATTGATGATCAAGAAACCATAGGTAACTACGGCCCCCGTCTTATCCGGCTACTATGATCCAACTAATTAAACGCATTATTGTCACCCGACTAACACACTATAATATGACACGACCAACTAAATATTGGGACCGTTCTGCTATGACCCGACTAACTAAATATGCTTCCGACTATTATATACAGGACCAACTAACACACTAATATTAATGTGGGCACTACATCTGCCTTCAAATTTTCTCCACCGTCGGGGCCGTAAGACCCGGCCCTATGCGGTTACTATGATCCAACTAATTAAACACACTACTGTGATCCTACTAACTAACACACTATAATATCACACGACCAACTAAATATTGGGACCGTTCTGCTAATATTAAAGGCAGATGTGGGCACTACATCTGCCTTTAAATTTTACCCACGGCCCCGGCCCTATCCGGCTGCTATGATCCAACTAATTAAACACGCTACTGTGACCCGACTAACTAACACACTATTATGACACGACCAACTAAATATTGGGACCGTTCTGCTATGACCCGACCAACTAAATATGCTCCCGACTATTATAGACAGGACCAACTAACACACTAATTTTAATGTGCGCACTACATCTGCCTTTAAATTTTCTCCACCACCGGGCCGTAGGCCCCGGCCTTATCCGGCTACTATGATCCAACTAATTAAACACGCTACTGTGACCCGACTAACTAACACACTATAATATGACACGACCAACTAAATATTGGACCGTTCTGCTATGCCCCGACTAACTAAATATGCTTCCGACTATTATAGACAGGACCAACTAACACACTAATATTAATGTGGGCTCTATATCTTCCTTAAAATTTCCTCCACCGCCGGGGCCGTAGGACCCGACCCTATCTGGTTACTTTGATCCAACTAATTAAACACGCTGCTGTGACCCGACTAACTAAATATGCTCCCGACTATTATAAACAGGACCAACTAACACACTAATTTTAATGTGGGCACTACATCTGCCTTTAAATTGAAAAATTAGCTAGCGAGACTATATGTACTAGATTTATTTATTTTTCTGTTTCTTTTGTATTTGAGGTCTGCAAATGTTTTGCATTTTATTTTGTTTATCTCCTGGAGACTCTATCTTTTGTAGGGTATGGGAATGAAACACAAAGAAAACAAGCATACGGGTGATGAGAATGACCAGCAAGGTGATCTTTACGCATACTTTTTCCTGCTCCTTGCAACTGTGCATATAGGTTTTTGTGTTTATTTGTTGATTAATAAACATCTTTGACTGCGTGGATTTTCCACCTAGAAAGTTGCTAGCTCTTGCACTTCTTGCTACTTAACTAAGATTTAGTTTATACACCTTGACCTCTGTGTTGTTAGCATGTTATCAAATCTTATGGTAATTTATTTTAGTTATTCTTTCTGCTCCTCGATATTTCATTTGAATGATGACAGATGTTGATAATGACTTATTACCCAAAACAATGGTTTCCAAACATCGTATTGGCAACAATAGTGATGATAACATTGTTTCTTCTAATAGCTAGCGTTACTGTTTCTAACACGACCGTTTTACTGCACTCCTCAGATTGTACTCTCCTCGATTATAATATCAACAAATCTAAGGTTGATCAACGTGCATCCTTCCATTTGAAAGGTAATATGTGTAATTTGTAACTATTAGTTTGTGTTTTTCATTTCAAAAATAATTTAAATCATACCATCAGTCGTACCCACCTGAATGTATGATATCCCCATTAGCCTTCCATTTTTAACTATTGTAAAATCCTGTCATAAATCAGACTTTCCTGGATACTCTATGAAAAATGATGTCCCCAGTTTCTCATATTTTTGTTCTTGGTGGTGGATACTTGCTCGAAGAGTTTCACCTTCCTTGGAAGTAATTTTGCTGATCCTCCAATGAGCAATAAATTTTATTAAGCTTATGGAAGATCCGATAAATTACTTTTAGAATGGAGAGAATAGGATGATGAGAAATAGAAAAATAAGAAAAATAGAAGAGAGAACAACACTGCCTCCAGGACTTTCAATACTTTTTGGTAGCTGAAGTTGATCATTATGTGAGATGTGACAGTGAAAGTGCACGAAAGATGATATTGTTGATTAGGTTTTCTTCTTTTCCTTTGTATATGTTATTTGTGTTTGTGCTTTATGTTTCTCTTGGACCAGGAAGTTCTTCTGAGTTACTAACTGCCTCTGAAATTCATTTATGTAAGCAAACTACATTTATGTTATTTGCATCTTTTAATTCAAGGTTACTTCTGTGGCATAATACTAAGTTCAAGAATTCTGCCTTAATCGCTAATCGAGCAAATTTTTTATTGGTTGGTGAATGGTGGTTATAATGACGAAGCTGATGCAGAAGTACTGACTGGGAGAGCAATAATACGAAAAAAGTGATGAATTTCAATTCTCTGTCAAAGGTTGTTTCGCGATGCAGATGGAAACCAGGGAACAAAGCCTACTTTTTGGGTATACAACAGTAGAAACTTGAACATAACAGGATGAAATACTCTCTTACAACACTACTTCTTGGACCAGGTGCAGTGCACCTTACCTTGGTAAGTGTTGATTATTTCAACTTCTTTATGCACATGTGAACTTAATTTTATTCACTAAACGAATAACAAATCTTCCTTGCGAATAATGTTAATAACGTAGACATGAGGGAAGCGTGATGGTCTTACCGATCAAAAAAAAAAGAAGGGAAGCGTGATGGTCTTACTCGACAGTACGACATGGGATCTGCTAATACACAACATTTTTGCTGACAAGGTAAATGTGAATTTCTACTTGATAGTCGTACGAAGAATGAAATGTCTTTTCAATGTTGTATGCATTGTAAATAAGCGATCTCATTGCTACAACTGTGGTGCAGGAGTAATCAGTAAACGGGAAATCTTGGAGATTTGCGATACATAACACCATTTAAATTAATTAGACATATGAAATCTGTATAATTTGGAATACTGTATATACGTTGATTTCTTGCCTGCTATCTTAGCTCAACTGGTAGAGCACATGGCCATTAGCCATGTAGTTGTGGGGTCGACTCCTAGAGATGGCATATAACTGATATGTTAAGTCTTTGTGCAAGGGGCTACAATCCCAGTATTGCATATATACGCTATTGTAGGTGTTCACTGGCTCAAGCGAATCTATATGCATTAATCTGAAAGTACTGTTTAGGTTCAGGATTGTGATTCTCCTTAATTATATTACAATGGTAAATGATTACAATGGGTTGTTTGTAATGAAAGTACTCTTCTTGGTTATGTGATTTGTTATGTATTGGGTGATTTTTTGCTCTCAGTGTAAAAAAGTTTACATTTGCAGACATTCTCTCTATTTAATGCTTTGGATCAGGCATTACACTTAGTGCAGATCTCAAGGGATACCCATGCTCACCCTTTAGTTCGGGGTATTATCCTGTGGGCAACAAGGTCTGTAGTGGGATGTTGTCGGATGTGTTTGGCAGATGAAAAATACAAAAACCTTCCAACTGGTGATGTGGTGGACAAGCTGATTAATGAGTGGAAAAATTATAGCTCGGGAAAATCGATAGTAACGGTGAGTGGAAATTAACCTTATATCTCTTCCATGGGGATTTCGCTTTGATGATTAATCACACGTCCATGAAATTCCTCGGAGGTTCGAAGTGACGCACCAGACACTTCGAAACAAAACTCGGAGGATATTTCATGTGCAAGTTGATGTATGAGTTCCGATAATGCCAATGCATTCATTCACAAGGGTTGGTATATTGTTTTGAAGCACCGTAAGTTTGTGAAAACCAATCCGAACCAACAAAACACGGCTACTATGTTAATTGAACACGGCCCCAACCATTACAGAATGACTAAAATTTTGTGGGAAAATACTGACCGGCCATCCTAACAATAAACAAAATCCGGAAAAGATTGAGCCCGACCGTAATTTGATGCAGTCAATAAAATACCGGATAACTTATAGGTTTAACTTCCTAGATTTCAACCTTAATCAGGACAATTTTAATGTGGGGACTATGTTTAATCATATATTTTATGAGCCACAGCCGAGACCTAATTGACGCGACCAACATAATATCGGGACCGCAATGAATACAAAACACTAAACAATTACAATGACTTTTTTCTGGGAAAACCCAAGATTTATTAGAGTGCCTAACCATTCGTTCAAATAGAATGTAGTTTTTATTGGTTACCCCAAAAGAATCCCGGCTAATTTGACTCGACTAACAAAACACTGGAACTACTTAAGTGGTCACGGTCCGGCAGTAGGCTCGGACTAATTTGACCCGACTAACAAAACACAGGGAATTGCTAGGGTGGCCACGGCCGGAGCTGTAGGTCCGGGCTAATTTGACCCGACTAACAAAATATTGGGAATTGCTTTAGTTGACATGGCCGGGGCTACTAATTTGACTCGCCTAACAAAACTCTGGGAATTGCTTACGTGGCCACGGTCAGGCTGTAGGCCCCGACTAACAAAACAGTGAGAACTACTTAAATGGTCTACAGTCCCGACTAATTTTACCCGACTAACAAAACACTGGGAACTGCTTAAGTGGTTGCGGTCGGGGATCTAGACCCCAACTAATTTGGCCCGACTAACAAAACACTGAGAACTGCTTAAATGGTCTACAGTCCCGACTAATTTGACCTGACTAACAAAACACTGGGAACTGCTTAAGCAGTTACGGCCGAGGATGTAGGCCCCGACTAATTTGACCCGCCTAACAACATCCAATTCTACATGTCTTATCTTCCCTACGTACTGTATAAAATTATAACTGTGGAGCAAGAGTCTCTTCGCTCAAAAGAATGAACAACCATGCCATTAGTGCGACATCTTTGTACAAAAATGTTTGCATCAAATGTTTGGCATTATCCTAAAATAATATATATGTTTGTCATTGTTTTAAAATTCACGAGTTTCCTCACAAGCACGTCGTGGGAAATAGACATTGCAGTGAAAAGATGCGGCCTTGCAAGAAGTATCGAAATGCATTTACGGATTCTAGGGACTAAACAGACACATACATATTATTCAAAGAATTGTGTAATGGTGTTGTCTCAGAAAATCGGGTAAGAACTTGAACAAATTATCTTTGTAGACGTTGTCCTGTTCACAGACTGATACTGTAAGTAAGAATAAGAATAAAATCTCCAGTGTTCAACAGTTATTTGCATTTGGTACCCATAAGTTGTTTGAAATAACAACCTTATTTCTGTAATAATCGGCCATTGCCGAGTGCTAGCTGCTGCACACATGAATAAGCATTTTATCAAATGACATAACTAGCATGTACTAATTACTTGCACTGCTTATTTCTGAACATCTGAATAATTTTGGAGTTCAAGCTCTAACTATGATTTTGTGAAGACCAGTCTAAAAATGGAAGGGCTCATTGCGTATGATCTCAATGGGTAACATTGGTTTCACTAATGAGTTAGATGGTGGCTGCACAATGGGTATTTTTGCAACCATCGAGCAAACTTTCACTGGAAATTGATATCTAGCTACCGGTATCTCATCCATTGATCTGAATGGACGAAAGCAGAGCACAGATCCTACATAATGATGGACTCTACTTGACATGCGATATTTTTACAGAAGATAAAAATCCATGTATATTGGTATTTCAAAAATACCCCAATAACTAAAGATTATTGTTATCAAGAAGAATGATTTTCCAAATGGGTATACAAAAACTGTGGTGCGTGAAGGCGCTACTAAGAATTCACCACCTATAGATCCAATAGTTTCTCAGGAACATGAATTTTTTGGAATGACATGGAGTTTCAGAAATGGGTACATACTCCCTTCGTCCCTCATATATAGGTGATAGGATTTGGGAAAACCCTATATGTAATAACCGCAATCACACGGTGTCTAACTAGTAGACAGAGGCAAGTACGGGTCGAACCCACATGGAGCGGTGGAAATACTAATAATCAATATTCTCAATCAACTGATAAATTAACCAGGAATAATATTTTTGGATTCTCAGAAATATAAAAACAAAGAAAATAAACATAACTAAAAGAATGAATCCAAATGAATAGTCGGTAACCAGGGTTTGTAGTATCCACCACAATTTCTATTCAATTACTGAATGAAACATAATTCATGAATATTTATTTATTGTTCGTTCTATTGACATCACCTATTATATGTATTAGAATCGCAAATATCACTGGTATACCCTAAGCATAGCACATCAAAAGAATAAATCCAAGCATGCACTATCAAATTGCATCAACGAGAAAGTTATACGAAACTAAAATATTGATTCACAAAATATTATATGTCTCTGCTAAGCATAACCCATCAAAGATATTAACCGAAGCATGGAATTATCAAATAATGAGACAAAAATATATTTACGAACCTAACAATTACGTGCAAAGGTTATTGTATACAAAACCGGTGAGCAACAACTCATATTTCGATTAATCAATAAACAATATTCAGAATTAATTTGATCAAATCATAATAGTCTTTTGCTCAATTTTATTCAATTCAAATAGCCTAAAACTCCATGTGGTTTCAACATAAACCCTAGTTACAAAAGCTTAGCCAAAAATGACGTTCTCAAAAGCCATAAACAAATATATTAGAGATTCACTATCTAATCGAAATGGAATTGGAAATACGAAAGAACGCAAACCCAAATGAAAACCCTTCTCCGTCTCTCCTTCACGGCTCTGTAGCCGCCTCCAGCCAGCCTATCCTTTTGTCTCTGTTCCTTCTTCTTTTTTATAGTCCTCTCCGTGTTGCTGCCAACTCAACCTTGCTGCGAACAAAACAAAAACCTAGAAAATTATCTGCCAAGGCCCAGTCCACTGGTCCAATACTGGCTCCAATTCCAAATCCGAATTATTTCCCAAAACCATCTCTGATTGCAATTTTTATTCCCTGACTAACTAGGCAGTAGCACCCGTCGTGTTCTCTAACCAACATGAGAATCAGTTCCACTAAGAAGTTCACATCACCGATCCCAGTCAATTCACATCTGCAGTTCTATATACGGCCACCATATCTATTGCTCGACTTATCTCGACCAACTTCCATGTTCAGGCCTTTACAAATTCCATTTTCCTCCACTGCCGAGTGCCGACAACATTACATTCTCTGAACTCTCATTGAACCGAGCAAGTATTCACCGACCAAACACATGCACCACTCCTTGATCTCTGTCCTTCGAGCATCAGGCCACTGCAAAGTTCTCTTCTATATTATGTCCGTCAATTTTCTTAAGCCAGCTCCATTTTTATGTCCGTCCCAGCCACTAACGACTGCAACTCTTTCATCCATCGACACCACCATCAGTCAGAGCTCGAAACCAAAATAAGTCAGCACCCATTCTTCTTAATGTAACAATCAACAACAGCCATCTCTGCCTTGTCAAACCCTGCACCCACTGGTTGTCATAGCTCAAACAAGCTTGGCCACAGCAGCAACTCAGTAACCATCTCAGCATAAACTTGGACGACATAATACTCCCCTTCCCTGTGTAGTCTTGAACTCTGAAATGGAAGAGGCCACCGTCGCCTGTGATTACTCATCTAATGAGACCATGCCATCGATCTTGGATACAACAGCACCTCTGTCCATTCCCTGAACTTCTGAACGCTGGCCACCAATTGTAGTCATCTCAAAACCCATCTTCAAATCACAACTAAATACTTCCTCCATGTATACACGGCAACCACAAACACCATCGTAGCCTGCAATTACCTCCACCAGTTCACCCTTTTGTCGGACTGAAACTTCATCTTCTTGCATGTTTGAGACATCACCCATATAGCATCAAGAACGTACAGCACCACCATGAGAATACCAAACACCTCACTGCCATCAGCAAACGAATCCCTCTTTTCTGCAATTAAATCTATGAACAATCGTATTCATTCTGCATTCAAACATTAGCCATTCTACCATTTTATTCTGACCAAGAAACCCCATCTGCTGCCGCTGTTGTAGTGCTCATTTCTCAACTAGATTTCACCCAATTTCAGTCGCCATTGTTGTTGTTGTGCAATCGAGACAGGGACAATGATGCTCAAACTATTTGTTCGATAAGAACATGAAATGCTTTCTCTTGCTTTGTTACGAAATGAAATGGGAGTGTGAGAGTCGGACACGTCCCATCTTTCTTCCTTTTAACTCCTTTAGCCGACTCCTAACAGTACAAGCCCACTTTGAGTAGTAAAGTTCCACTTATTGTTTGCCCACCACTGGAATCCAGGTGCTTGGACTTTCATAAGAGATATCAATTTCTTTTCCTTCCATATGAACTGAGAGGAAGTAATTTAAGTGGCAGCCAACTCAAGCACATAACAAGGTTCGTCTATTCGTCGCCTTTGGCAGCATTTTGTTGTTTTTGTTGTAAACGTCTTCTTAAGTTTCTTTCGCCATATATTCCGCCAATGATCAGATTTACTTGTACTTTCTACAAAAGTATTAAAATAGTGTTAATTAGCCAAATATCGAGTCCTAGCTAATATAAATATGGGCATAATATGTAGCACTTACGTGCTTATCAATAGGCAGGGAGGGTGAAATTTATTAGATGAAGAAGTTGCTTGGTTTTTATAAATATCCATACTTTTTCCGGTTTTTCACCTCTATTAACTACCCATTTATAATAAGTAATTAGTTCAAGATTAGAATTGGGTTATATGGAATTTAATTTTCTTACTGTTCTAGGTTATTTCTAGTTATTAAATATCAATATTTTGCTTTTCAGAACTAGTTCATATCAACTAACGTACGCTGATATTAAGTACATTTCATCTTTTCCATTCTTCTCTGTAAAGAGATAAGCTTCGAAATCATGAAAGGCTTAGACAAATATGATATTAGTTTTTAGAATTCAGGGTGTTGTTTCAAATCATAAACACCATAGATTTATGTTAATTACTTTTGATAGCTATTGAAAATTAACAAATACAGCAAAAACCAAAAAAAAATAATTAAAAAAAAATAATGAGAGAGACAACCCAAGTTACAAACTCATACCATTAATGAAACTAATGTTTTATGATGTTACTATCACTATTATATTAATACGAAATATAATTATGGGACTCATCGTTGTCTATGGTGGATCTGTGTATTTACGGTGACAGTGTAACTTTAAAGGTGGAAAACTGCTGGATACCCAGCAGATAAGATAACAAGATGGAGAATTCACCAAAGATAAGATAACATATGGATATTGCTCAAATAACTTATAAAGTGAGTGCACGAGTCTATGCATATAACAAATCACTTAAAATTTCGTCGTGCATAGGAGGATCCTTCCCAATCAATATCTTCAATTCCAACTACGTACCAGATTCCCATACTAAGCTCTAAAAATGAATTGGTTGATTTTCATATTTTGTGATCCAGTTTTGATTGGCAATAAAAAAGAGATATAATGCTGGATATGTGAAGGACGTATTCGAGCATTTGCTCCATGACCTTATAACAATATAAACCAAAAATTTAAATGGAGGGTGGGGAATAGAAAAATTAATGATGTTTGAAAACTTCTCTTAGCTGTGATTTTGGGTGTTTATGGCATGAAAAATATTCAAGGGCCTTGCTTTACCAATTTTTTGGTGTAGGGATGTGAAGAAGGTGTTGTCGTATTAGTTGCACACGAAATAAATGTTATGGGAAACTTTAAATGATCAATTCACTTTTTTGTTTGTTTGTTTAGATATTCGATGGATCGTTACTTGCTTTAGTGTGCATGTAGTTGACTTCCAGTGCACAACAAGCTTTTGTTTGCATTTATTTTTGCACAAGTTTACTGCTGACTCAAGGAGAATCTGTAATTATCAATAGATTATTCTTATTCAAAATCTCTATTTTGTAAGGAAAAAAAAAGGTACTAACTAGGTTCAAATGATGAGGGGTAGAAGTCATGCAACGAGTAATAAGGTAATCACTCATGGCCACAAGTCAAATACTAGCCCATTTTGAACTATAAAATACAGCACGCCTAAATTCAAGTTCACTTAAGTGTATTAGTTTAGGGAGTCGACTGATAATAAATAACAAAATTGAGTTAGGATGGGTATATGAAACCTAATACAAATTTGGTTATTAAAAAAACTGATTTCCTTATTGGGAGATTAATACAGTTCTAATTATATGGAAACACCGATTTCCTTAATAAGGCCTCTTTGAAATCTATATTAGGACAAACAACCGCGAACTCTGAACATATACCAAAGACTCTTTTGCGAGACAGAATACATGATTCCCCGGATACGCTTCTCTTAATTTATTTCTTTGTATGTCTAATAAAATCGTTCGATTGCGTGATTTTTAATAATAATTAATATAAATTTTATGCTTATATTAGAAGGAAAAAAACACTGATACAGGTAAACATGGCGGGGGAAAATACTCGGAGCATGATCATCTTCTTGCAAAATCATTCATATGCATATAAATATTATATTTTAACCAGTGGTCTAAAGGTTTACTGATTACATTTATGCCTATGATAATTTAAGCAGATAAAAAAGTAGGAAACATGGCTTATAATTCGTTTGATTACCTAGATCCTTACAAAGTTCGTCATAAGGTGGTCAGGGCAAGGATTTTAAAGATTTGGAAATCAGGAAATCGAAAGACAAAGGAAGTGTATGCGCTGGAACTGCACTTAATGGATGAAAAGGTAAGAAAATCCCCTCTTTGGATGCATATCTGTTGAATTATGTAGGGTTGCAATAAACAGAAAACCCAGAGGCATGCAAAGGTACAAAGCAGCTGATAGAAATATTAGAAACCCAGCTGGTGGAAGGGAATTTATATTCCATCGAAAGGTTTAATCTCTCTGCCTCAAAGGGAAGTTTCCGAATTGTTAACTATAAACGCGTTCTGTGGTTTATCAAGTTTAGCAAAGTGAAGCAACTATACATTGGTGAATCAGGATTTCCTGACCACAAATTTAATTTTATAAATTTCAAAAGTGCGAAAAAAATGAAGGACACCACACTCCGTCTAAGTAAGAGCCAAGATACCTTTGTATTTTCCATGCGGCATATATAAGATACATATAATTGACAACATTGTTACTTGCAGATACTATTAAAAGATTGAAATCTTTTTCACGTATTACCATGGTTGCATTTGATGGCCAAAAAGGGTCTGGCGAAGTTCATAAGAGAGAGATAGTCATCGAAGATACAAAGTAAGTAACTTTGATTTAAAAGGTATATTATTTCTAAATTATGAACTGAGATCCTTAATAATTTGACGATTAATCTTATGACGTTGTTGTTTGGGTTGAATGGTGCAAATCAGTAGAAGAGTGTGTTGTAGAGGAACATACGAATACTCCGATAATTTTAATTATTACTGGAATGTTTTTAAGCGAGTTCCAAGGTTAGAGGTCTGTTAATAATTAACCGCAGAAAGTGCTGATTAGCATTTATTCACCTAACAGACAATTATACCTTGCAACAGGTGCACTTGAATTAGCTACTACCACTTCCTATAGAGTGTTAATCAATTTGGATATACCAGAAGTCAATAAATTCAAGAAAAAGTAAGTGCGCGGAATAAAATTAGGACTATATGACTTTTACCTTTCGTGAGTTGAATTTTTATTTGAATCTAAATAGTGTACTTGCTTTCACTAGATTCAATTTTATCTTTTTGATCTAAGGAAGAGAGAACCAGATCATATTGTTGATCATGTTTCTCATGATGTCATCGATCGATGGGGGTGGATGAAAGTGGTGACATAGATTATGTTTTTGGTGATTTTGTGAATGTGTATAGTTACCAGTTTAGTAGAAATATGACAACTGAAAGTGGGGATGAACATCTCATTTTTCTGTGTTAGTTAATGAATGATTTTATGGATTCTTATGATCATGTAATCCAAACATGTACATTGTGTTATATTGTTATTGCTATTAGTAGATACACGAAAGAATTCTAGAAGTTTCATTAAACATTAGAAACTTGACACAATTGTTCAAGAGAATTTATCAACGTGCAACTGCTCGGAAAATTTGTAAGCAATCAAATTGGTTACATATACTAAATCAGATGATTAGAAAAACAAGTAACAACGTATTAGAATATTATCTGCTAAAAAATACAGTTTACAAAATTGAGCAGGCTTATACCATTATTATTTTTACCAAATTGATGCTTTAGTATCACGTTGTTGTAGCTCTTATGCTCTATTACATGTCTTTTGTTAAGTAAAAGACTAGCATATTGTACTTTCAAAGTAAATTATCAGCAATTTAATCTTTCATGGAGTTGACCCAATTTGAGCACTTCTGTTCTGTATCATTTTCTAAATATATTGAAATATGTTTGGTAGAGAAAAAAGACATCTCATTTGTTGCTCTCTCATCGTTATCATCATTACATTCTAAACTAAACTAAGTTGCTTCCTGAATAGTCTTCGTATTTTCACTGGGATCATCCGGTTGTGGCGCGCCGGTTATTGTGACTCAGTTGTCCATGGATTTGAACCTGTGTAAATTTATGTCGTGGTTTAGCAGTCAAAAAGAAAAAGGTACTACTTCTTCCTGAATTCATTGACTCATACCTCCAAATTGATCAATACTCTTAGAGGCATTGGTAGTTGCCAATGCAAGTGCACCTGTTGCAAGGGATATTGGTCTTTTAGGTAACAAAAAAAATCCAATTGTCGGAACATGTCTTGGTTAATTAGAAGCGGACCACTAACCTCGAAACTCGATTACAAACGCTCCAGTAATGATAACAATTATTGGAGTATTGATGAAATTAAATCTAGTGATTGAATTTTTTTTTTTGCTGGAAATAAGTGCCTAAATGCAGACTGATTCGATTAGTACTGATATTATTAGGTGTTTACTAATATTATAAAATTATGAGTATACCCTGGAATGAGAAATA
>JAJJMB010011474.1:1531-137234 GCA_023531105.1 Papaver atlanticum | reverse complement strand
CAAAAAGACAAGATCGGATCAATAACTTTATTGATTTTGTTAATGGCAAATGCCCTCAATTAATAATGTTAGTAGTTAGAATAACTAAACTAAATAAGGTTCATAATTAGATTAGACTAGTAATTTGATTTATAGTTAGTATTCAAAAATCAAATCAAATAAAAATTAAAAAAAATGTTTTTTTATTCATAACTAGTCATAAAAACCCAAGGTGACCAAACTTGTGGTACAAAACCCCATTCAATATTGAGATCCATTAAAACTCAATCTTAAACAAAATGATACAAAACCCTAAATTTTTAAAAATTGATACAAAAACCCCAAATTTCAAAATTGGTTTCATCAAATTCTATGGTTTCATCAAATTCTATGATGTTTCATCAAATTCTTTGGGGTTTATGTGTTCCTTTTGTTTTGATGGGGTTTTTGTGTTACTTTTGTTTTGATGGGTTTTTTGTGGATGGATAGTGACACCTTTGTGGTTATAACTCGCGGACCATTTTTTATTTTTAAATTTAACCTATGGTAAGTAGTATATACGGTTGGGAATCCTAAAGTTTCCCAACCATAGACAACCTCAAAAAACCTACGATTGGAAAAAAAAGAAGCATATTTACTTACTGTTGGGAAAAATAATATCAAAAAAATTCGGGAAATTAAAGCTACGGTTAGGAACCCAACCGTAAGTTCCACATACGGTTGGGAGTAGGAAAACTCAGGATCACCTACAGTTCGGAAATATGTAAATTATAATTATCTACGGTTGTATATTGAAAGGACAAAATTTTCTTAAAAAATTTCATAATTTCCTAATTGTATGGTTGGTTTAGGGAGTTCATATATTACAAACCGTACGGTCATTTTACGGTAGGGAAATATCGATTTCCCAACCATATGCAGTTCTGAAATTAATTTCTAAATTCTTAATTTGATCAAATCTAACCTATTTATATAATGAAAACCGAAAAATTTGGTGGGTGTTTTTATTCTTACCTGATTAAAGTCATTACCGTATAGAATTGTGGGTTTTTCAGAACTAATTTGATCAAATATAACTTCATCGTCACGATGGAGAAGAAGAGAGAGTGAAGAGAGAAAGAAGACGAGATGAATTATAATTAGATTAGATATAGATTTTGGTTTTTATTTAGTTATTGAAGGATTTTTTTATTTTATTTTTGCTACAGATTAGGTCACCCCTATCCCGTTGAGGAATTTGAATCAATTGGAGCCCTCAAATCTATTTCCTTGCAGACCCTATAATAGGTTTCGGTGAAAAACCTCACCCAAGCTACTAACCAATTTTTTTTTTAAAGTGAACATAGACTTCTTAGGCTAATGAGTTGGCAGCATGTTCGACGATCTGGATGTGTATGTAGATGTAGTTAGCTTGTGGTAGATTTGCAAGAAGTATTCCGTAGTGTTGTATTGTTGATTCAACTTGCCGCAAATTTTCTTTTTGTAAAGCTTAATAACCATGGAAAGAATATACTCCTGCAACTAAGAGGGCTAGTGTTGGATGCATCAACTGATCTAGGGGTGGTTGGGAATTGCTCCATCCACCCCATAAATCTCATCAAAAAATCATTTTCATTAGGGATATCTTTATAAAAAAAAACAGATTTAATAGCTCATTACAAATTGACTTTTAGATCGCATAGACTTTCAAGCTGCTTTTGTCACTGGCTAGAGGGCCTGAATTTCTGCATGGAACACAAAAATCGTCTAACCTGGACCTGTCACAAAGTCTATAAATGCGCGATCTTGCACTGAGATCCTTTCAGGATATTGTTGTTAGAGCACTGCTCGGTCGAACTCGCAAGCGTTGCTATCTCAAGCTTGTTGTCAAGTTTAGTTGCCAAAACTATAAGTCTTGATTTCTAGTCTACTTATAGCTAAGTCTCGGATTAGGATAGAAAGTGTAGTTGAGCATTATACTTCACGGCGTTCATCGATTGAAGACGAAGAACTACTAAGGGGAGCTTGTGGAACTTCATCAACAAAAGGTATGTGGAGACTTGAACTCATATATCACTCAAAAGTCTATCTACTCTATCTCCCATTTGAGACAAAAGTCATATAGCTATATAGACTTCGATTATACACATTTGATATTTCGAGCTGAGTTTAACTCGCTTACATATTTATCGAAATATGTGTTGGTAAGCTTTCGCTTTAGGCAAGTTCATCTTATATTCTTGACAAAAGTCAAAAGATGATCATGTGAAAATCTCCTGGTAACATCTTACATGATTTGTGTGAGACAGTCATTTGATGTAGACTCAGAATGTTTGGTATTGAGCATTCGATCACTTGAAATTTCCTTTGAAGCTAATAGTTTGTGTGAGACAGCTATTGTCGTCTTCCGAGAATGTTTCAATGATTGATATGGGAGTTTAGAACTATTAACCATGATTGGATATAACACAGTAAGCGTACTTTTATGCTAACTGTTGCAAGTTATTCCAAGTCCGGGAACCATGGTATGCATACCCGTATGCGTACTGATTGGTTTAATGAAATTCCTGGAACTCAGTATGCATACCGGTATGCGTACTGGCGTGAGTTTCAAGTTCCGGGATTTAACTGAGTTTGGAAGGTATGCGTACCACTTCGCATACTGGTGAACCCAAACTTAGTCCGGCCACTTAGGTATGCGTACCCGTTTGCATACTTGAGTAGGTTATGTTCTAAAATCGGCTTGTTCATGAACTAATATATTTATATATTAAGGAAAGTAATCTTTTGCAAACCGTGGCTATAATGTTCATGAATTGATTCGAGTGAATCAAAATCGATTTTGCTTCAATTGTGTCTTGTATACTTCTATGAGAATATACACAATTGAACAACTTTAGAACTAGTTTCATTTGTGTCATTTGAACTAGTTATGGTTAAGATGAATAAGGTTGATATGAAAGTGTTCATATGGCTAACTTCGGTTAACTATTGTTGAGCCAACAAGGTGTACATGTTTAGGTACGGTTACCCATATCTAAATGAATTCACTTTTAATTTGTGTGTAACAAGTTAAGTTCAATCTAACGGTTGAAAGATATTAGCTTGAGTTTAATCAGGTTTTCATCTAACGGTGAATATTGAATGCTTTGTTACCAAGAACTCTAGCAACTGGGAAACCTAATCCACACACCTCCTGTGTGATACTAGTTGCGACTAGAGTCGATTCTCCTTTAACCTTAGGTTTTCTCTAAAACCCTGTAGGTTAACGACTTGAAGACTTCATTGGGATTGTGAAACCAGACTATTTCTCTGTAGTTGCGTGTTCTGATCTTGCTGTTTATTATCGTGATTGAGTATTATATTCTCTAAGATTTGCTCGAGATTTAATCTCCGATAGGCAAGATAAAAAGTAGTCACAAACATCTTCGTCTCATCGTTTGTGATTCCACAATATCTTGTTTCGCTACCATACGATTAAGATTATTGTGAGGTGATTGATATTACTAGGATGTTCTTCGAGAATATAAGTCCGGTGAATCAATTGGTTCTTGTTCACCTTGATTTATCAAAAGACGGAACAAAACTCTTAGGTATTTCTGTGGGAGACAGATTTATCTATTCATTAGACTTTTCTGTGTGAGACAGATTGGTTTATCAAGTCTTTGACTTTGGGTCGTAGCAGCTCTTAGTTGTGGGTGAGATCAGCTAAGGGAATCAAGTGCGCAGAGTCTTGCTAGGATTTAGAGGCGTAAGGAACGCGATTGTACCTTGATAAGTGTGGGATTGGTTAGGGCTCAACTACATTCTAGTCCAAAGTTAACTTGGAGTAGCCTAGTGTCTGTAGCGGCTTAATACAATGTGTTGTTCAAATCTGGTCTAGGTCCCGTGGTTTTTCTGTATTTGCGGTTTCCTCGTTAACAAAATTTCTGGTGTATGTGTTATTTCTTTTCCGCATTATATTTGTTTATATAATTGAAATATCACAGGTTGTGCGTAAGTTCAATCAGATTGTGAATCCGACCTTTGGGTTGTTGATTAAATTGATTGACACTTGGATGTTGGTTTTTGATACCGTCCAAGTTATTTCTTATATTCAATCGGCCTCGCAAATTCCTATTTGTTTGATTGCAGATTGAATTGAGAAATTGAGATATAACTCTTGGATATACTTTTCTTAAGATTGAGTCTGACTGTCTAGTTGATTCTCCTTAAAGTATATTGGAGTTAGTCCATACAGATTGCCTAAACGAAATATTGGGTGAGGTAATTAGACCCCCGCTTTTTCAATTGGTATCATAGCAGGCAAACACGTTTAAGACCTTATAAGTCTGTGTTTGTAGCGATCTGACTCTATGGACAGAAGTGTTAGCTCAGTAAACGTACCACCAGTCTTCGATGGATCAAATTACTTATGGTGGAAAATTGCTATGCGTGCCTTTTTTCAAGCGCGTGATTTTCAGTCAAGGGTTTATGTTTTAATAGCTATGATCCTCCAATGGTTATAATAGACGGTGTTTCTATTGCAAAGGATATTGGTAGATATGAACCTAACGAGATTCTCGCTGCAAAGCAAAATTTTGACGGTTTAAATGCTATTATTCATGCCATTATCCCAGATCTTCAGCACCATGTGACTACGTGCACTCGGTCTAAAGATGCGTGGGATATCTTAGAAACTGTATTCGAAGGGAATACCTCTGAAAAGGAAGTTAGGCTTCAAAACCTAAATTCTGACTGGGAAAACCTTTGTATGGCTGATGAAGATTCATTTGATGAGTTTAATCACAAAGTGTCTAAAATTGTTAATGCATCTTTTGCATTGGGTAAGACTATTCCTGGAAAGGACATTGTGATGAAAATTCTCAGATCGTTGCCAGCCAAATACGATTCTAAGAAACATTCCATCGTTGAAGGAAATAACCTTAATATTTTATCCAGAAATTTTCTGGTAGGAAAGCTAAAGATTTTTGATCTTGAACTTAATAAAAGAGAAAAACTTCGAACGAGATGCAATTGTGTTGCTTCTTCTGAAGTAAGTTCTCTATGTCCAAAATTGATTGATCTGAAGGATGAGAATTGCTTTAACTCTACTCTTTTACTGTGTGTTCAACAGTTAAAGAAAACTCTTAGGAGAAGAAAAAGAAGGTATCGGAAAAAATCTTCCTCAAACAATGAAATGGATAAGAAAGTTCACAAAAACTATTATAATGGAACTCATTCCATGTGCTACAAATGTGATCATCACATTTCGGGTGTTCCTGATAAGGAAGTGAGTGAGATAACCAAAGCACGGATGGCAACTTTTGACTACTGTCCTGAGGAAGAAGCCTGTGAAAGTTCTCTCACTTATTTTGCTGATAATCACTCTTGTTCTTCCATCAGCTCTGACTATTCCATGATAAACAATCAAACTTCTCCAGAAGAAAAATTCAATCTCTTGACCAAACATCTCTACTTGATTAAGAGAAATTTTCAACTGGAAAAAAAAGCCTGGATTAAAAGGATTGAAAATCTGGAATGTCAACTGAAAACATTAAGACAAGAAAATGCGACTTTTAGCAATTGTTATTTTAAAGAGAAAGATCGATGCTCTTCGATATGTTATAGCAAACCAAATCAGCATATTACTCCTGTAATTTTGTCGTGTTCTAATCGCTCTCATAATGAGAAAGACATGGTAAAATTCACAGTAAATCATGAGTATACCTTGAACAAAAATCAGGATTGCCCAGAAACGGATTGCACAAAGGTTCTTAAAAAAACTTCTTATAAATCAAGTTATCAGAAGAAGGAAAGGAAAACTCATACGAAATCTAGGTCATTGTCTAAAGAGATTTTCAGAACCATTCATAGTATACTCATACGAAATTCATAGTATGCAAAAAGGAAAGAAAAATATCTCCTCTGGATTCTCACTCCACAAAAGGGAATCTGAAACAAGGTTTAGCATAATCATCCTCCTCTCTTGTGAAACCTCCCAATCCTTCTTTAGGTGGGAGAAATTACACATTGTAAGTTTCATGATTGTTCATATCTGTTTTCCCTTGGACAAGAACTATAATCTCAAGAGGGATGTATAAAGATTTCTACTGACTTGTTCGGGTATCTCCCTAAAATTGCTCTAATTTCGGTTATTGAGCCATGAACCATTTCTGAACACTTGGATAGTCTTCCTATCTAAACTCTTTTAAGTTTCTGTTAGGGTTTGTGTCAAAGGTCTTTTTGGGAATTTTCCCCATCTCCTCTTCTTTTTAAATAGAAGATTTCGTTCCCATAAGCAAGCATTTCATTTACCTTCTCTATCATGTCCTCATCAAGTCTTTCCAGTAAAGAAGATGATGTATGGACTGTTCTCTTTCCCTCTAAGGAAGTTCGTTTTGGTTCTTCTGATAATGAGACGTGTCAAGATAAACGTGATTCATCCTCTGATGGAAATCTCACTGTTTCTCATTTTGATAAACTCTCACTAACCCTGAATCTTGTCTTGGAACAAGTACGTGCATTGAAGAGTGAACTAAAATCCTCAATCAAAATACTTGAAGACAAGATGGATAATCTTGAATCCAGGATTGATCTAACGAGCTTGGTGATTATAGGGAATATGAGAAGAGTCTTCAAAGTAAGTGAAATGACATTTGTTTCTTGCTTAATTTTTGTCTAGGAAACTTCTTATGAGAATTTATTTTTGTGTTTTAAGAAGGATAACTAAGGTTTGGAATAGCAATTATTGTGAGTACACATAGCTATTGCCAACGATTTTCATCTTGCAATGTTTTTAGATTTATTTATTTAAATTCTAAAGTTTATTTGGAAGATGATTTTGCAGTATTAATCTTTATTGGTTTTATATATTTCAAAAATTGTTATGGGATATATGTGTTTGCGTCCGTGAACTATGATTATCCCATATATGTCAGAAGTTAAGTCTATTATATGTCTTTATGCAAATATTGATGGAAGATAGGATGAGCTTTTGATTGCAAAGATTAAGTCTATTATATGTCTTTATGAAAATATTGATGAAAAATAGAATGAATATTTGAATATTCCGCAGTATTGATCTTTCCCTGATCCACTTGTATGTGAAAGTATTGTGCGGCTTCGTAAGTTCTCTTATGTTGTGCATTTCCGATTAAATTAATCATGGGTTCTCTTGTGGTTGATTTAATTGAGTTTTATGGATACAAATTCATGTTTCATGTAGTTTGTTAATGTCCAAAGAAATCCTTCTTTTCTTGTAAAAGTAAGGTCGCTCTTGTTGTTCTTTCGGGAATGACTTTATATGGGGGAGAGTTCTTAATTGAACTTATGCTTAATTGCCAAATCTTTGTGGGGAGTGCGGCTGTGGAATATTGTAGGAGTTATCTTGTATCTTTATAAACTCCTTGATGAATACACTAAGTTTCGACCATGTGAAATCATCGAAACAAAGTTGATATGTTTTCTTTTAGTCATGAAGTATCTCTATGAGAATTTCATAATGATCCCACTAGTTTTCGTACCTTTGCCAATTTATATTGACAAAAAGGGAGAGAATTAATGTGTAGTTCACACTACAAATACATATGGTTTACGGATCATTATGTAAGGAGGAGTGGTTTTCATGTGATATGAAGTATTGACTAAGGGGGAGTGATTCATATCACCATAGTATTGTTGTCAATGTTGTGATACAATTGGACTTTGATGTTGTGTAATAATACTATGACACTATATAACAATGATTAAGAGATACTGTTTTTCTCATCGTTATAGTTGCGGATCTTCAACAACTATGATGCTGAGTTAAACACGTTCGTTGTTAAAAAGTGAAAAATGCTCTGCGAATCGGCGAAACCGAGTTAACCCAGATTTTTTTCAATTTTTTTCCCTCTCCCTAGAAAATCAGATCTCTCAAATCTTTTACCCTAATCTTTCATGGTCTTGCAATGATAGTTTTAAAATATTGATTAAGCATCTCTGTCTTTGATTTTTACTTCATTTATTAAGAAAATCGTTTAAATTTTTTTGGATTATGCATAACTAAATCCCTTGTTTTCTCTCCTTGTGTTTATAAGGGGTTGTTTATAAATGGCGTTGGCCGAGTTACATGTGTTGATTATAGCCTTTGATGTTATTGTTCTTTTGCTTGTGGAAGATGACGTTATCTATACAATGTTCATTGTTGCTAGTATCACCATGTCAAAGATGCTCATCATTTCCGATCCAAACAATCTTCATGGTACCCGTACCAATAACACGTGCAGAAGGAGGAAAGTCAGATTCAAATTCAAATTTTTCCTACTCTTACTGAATTTAGAATCAAATCTACCTAATTCTGTTTCCTTTTCGGTTTCAACCCCACCCTAAAATATCTCCATGCCAAATATTCAGGAATTCAATCTTTATCCTATTTTCAGAAACCCTAATGGAAGCACAAAAAACATAATCCCTTATACTTTAAAACCATCTCATTGTTGGAGTCTTGATATTGAAAACCTAAAAATGTCAGATCCAAAAATTAGTGAATCAAATGCTGATATTTCAAGCTCAGGAGTCTCGGAGCTAGCATTGAAGTTTAGAAAGGAAACATTAGAACTGGAGAAGGAGGAAGACATTATTGTTCTCAATCAGTCTGAGTCTGAAACTGAGGACCCAGAAGAAGGGGAATCGGATTTTTGCTTAATCGGTAAAATCATCATTGAAGGAAGAATGTCTTATGGAACTGTGGAGAAAAATCTACAATTTACCTGGAACTTCATCCCTCCTGAAGAAGTTAAGATCATAGAAGTGGATACGACTGAGATGATTTTTAAACTCAAAGACAAAAAAGTAGTCGATAAGTGATGTGTTTTCAACTTTGGTGTAGTAAAAGGTTCGTTGAGACTTGTGAAGATTCGAGTTTTTAAATTTAATACAAATATACAATAATATTACAATTGGTGCAAGAGCTACTGGGACTAAGGATTTAGCCAATCTTCATAACATAAGGTTCACTTATTTATTCTCAACAATTTTAGCTCAAGAAATATAAACATGGACTCTATTTTTGCCAAGGTGGATTCTCAAAACATTGATTGTAAATGTTAAGCATGGGACATCAAATCACCTAAGCTAAGCATGACCAATCTAATCAAATGACAACCAATTTAATCAAATCATATTTCAATTAATTTTAGTGCAAAAGTCATAAAAAAGAATAAAACAAATTTACCCATGTATGAAGTTCGGCCTCCTTTTTCGTCCCAGTGTTGGGGTTTAGCTCCTCATATTATAGACACGCTCAAAATTCATCTTTATTAATGCTCAAAAGTGTTTTATAATTGATGAAAAGGAGAAAAAATGGTGAAAATCGGGTTTTGTAACAATTATATTTGTTACAAAGAACGATAATTGTAAAGTGTTGTTGTTACTGTAGCATATAAGACTGTCCTCGCACTGTCGCGTCTACTATAGCAGTTACGACTGTTCTTTGGGGTCTTATGTTCTTCGTGTTCTTCTTCCCTGCACCAGCAGAAAATAGCAGCAGGAAGCTTGCTGTTCGTCTTGATTTCTCACTCCTCAGCCCTCCTAAAGTCCCCAAACTCTCGACACCCCTTCTATGTGATCCTAGGAACCTATTTATACATCATTTCGACATTGAATCTCCTCCATTAACTACAAATAATCTTCTTTTACTCGGGTATATTTTTTTCCATTCTTATCATTGATTTTGATTTTCACGCATCTGAAGCTGTATTTCTTTCCTTCTATACCTTCTTCACGCTCCAGGATATCGATTAAGTCTTCCAAGCACGTGCAGTACACGTTTAAATTTCTCACAACTCGTGCAAGCTCATGTTTTTCCTCCAACTCCCTGTTTGGATTAAACCAAGTTATCCAGCCAAATTTGATCGATAAAATCACCCATACTAGCTTTCTATAGTCATATCACGTATACCCACTAAGTTTAAGGGATTGAATCTCACTAAATCACGTCCAAACATCCAATCGAAATTCTACCAGTGAAGAGAAACGTTTTCCCGCCAAAATTCATTTTTTGAATTTGAGAAGAAGATGTCCTCCCCCTAATCTTGCACGGGTGTCCCTTTAGCACTTGTCTTATGGGGTGCAAATAGTAATTTTTGGGCGTAGATAGTAATTTTTTTGGGGTTCCTCTGACATTTCGAGCTATATAGACTTCGATTATACACATTTGATATTTCGAGCTGAGTTTAACTCGCTTACATATTTATCGAAATATGTGTTGGCAAGCTTTCGCTTTAGCCAAGTTCATCTTATATTCTTGACAAAAGTAAAAAGATAATCATGTGAAAATCGCCAGGTAACATCTTACATGATTTGTGTGAGACAGTCATTTGATGTAGACTCAGAATGTTTGGTATTGAGCATTCGATCACTTGAAATTTCCTTTGAAGCTAATAGTTTGTGTGAGACAGCTATTGTCGTCTTCCGAGAATGTTTCAATGATTGAAATGGGAGTTTAGAACTATTAAACATGATTGGATATAACACAGTATGCGTACTTGTACTAACTGTTGCAAGTTATTCCAAGTCCGGGAACCATGGTATGCATACCCGTATGCGTACTGATTGGTTTAATGAAATTCCGGGAACTCAGTATGCATACCGGTATGCGTATTGGCGTGAGTTTCAAGTTCCGGGATTTAACTGAGTTTGGAAGGTATGCGTACCCCTTCGCATACTGGCGAACCCAAACTTAGTTCATTCACTTAGGTATGCGTACCCGTTTGCATACTTGAGTAAGTTATGTTCTAAAATCGGTTTATTCATGAACTAATATATTTATATATTAAGGAATGCAATCTTTTGCATACCGTGGCTATAATGTTCATGAATTGATTCGAGTGAATCAAAATCGATTTTGCTTCAATTGTGTCTTGTATACTTCTATGAGAATATAAACAATTGAACAACTCTATAACTAGTTTCATTTGAGTCATTTGAACTAGTTATGGTTAAGATGAATAAGGTTGATATGAAAGTGTTTATATGGAAAACTTCGGTTAACTATTGTTGAGTCAACAAGGTGTACACGTTTAGGTACGGTTACCCATATCTAAATGAAGTCACTTTTTATTTGTGTGTAACAAGCTAAATTCAATCTAACGGTTGAAAGATATTAGCTTGAGACTAATCAGGTTTTCATCTAACGGTGAATATTGAATGCTTTGTTACCAAGGTAATATTGATTGCAAACCTTGATTTGAAGACTATATAAGGGAGAACTCTAGCAACTGGGAAACCTAATCCCCACAACTCATATGTGATACTAGTTGCGACTAGAGTCGATTCTCCTTTAACCTAAGGTTTTCTCCAAAACCCTGTAGGTTAACAACTTGAAGATCCCATTGGGACTGTGAAGCTAGACCCAACCATTTCTCTGTAGTTGCGTGTTCTGATCTTGTTGTTTTCTATCGTGATTGAGTACTATCTTTTCTAAGATTTGCTCGAGATTTAATCTCCGATAGGCAAGATAAAAAGTAGTCACAAACATCTTCGTCTCATCGTTTGTGATTCCACAATATCTTGTTTCGCTACCATACGATTAAGATTATTGTGAGGTGATTGATATTACTAGGATGTTCTTCGAGAATATAAGTCCGGTGAATCAATTTGTTCCTGTTCACCTTGATTTATCAAAAGACGGCACAAAACTCTTAGGTATTTCTGTGGGAGACAGATTTATCTATTCAATAGACTTTTCTGTGTGAGACAGATTGGTTTATCAAGTCTTCGACTTTGGGTCGTAGCAACTCTTAGTTGTGGGTGAGATCAGCTAAGGGAATCAAGTGCATAAGTTCAATCAGTTTGTGAATCCGACCTTTGGGTTGTTGATTAAATTGAATGATACTTGGATATTGGATTTTGATACCGTCCAAGTTATTTCTTATATTCAATCGGCCTCGCAAATTCCTATTTGTTTGATTGCAGATTGAATTGAGAAATTTAGATATAACTCTTGGATATACTTTTCTTAAGATTGAGTCTGACTGTCTATTTGATTCTCTTGAAAGTATATTGGAGTTACTTCTGAAACCTAACTAAAAGCAACAAAATTGTAACCCATGGAAAAATTTCACTTATTTAATTATAAAACTCTTAAAGATGGAGCCAAGGGTATAAAAGAAAAACATAAAACACTAGGAAGGCAAAAAAAGAATCTTCTTAAATATAAACTAAGGCCTGAAACAAGAACGCTAACAATCATCCTCAACTATTAACATAAGGGACCAGATATGAGGTTTTGGACCAGTACATGGAAGAATTGTTAACCTTACCCAGTGATCAAAGGCATGGTCCACCTCATCACAAATTCTAGTAAGAAAAAGAAAACTGCAAGCAACTCAGCAAGATCTATATCTTTGAAAAGTGCATTCATGTGTGGATCACCATCAAAATTCCTAGCAACACTAATCAACATGGTCTTACGCATCACTTTCAACGATGACATGAATGAGTACAATTTGCACATATCATCAAAAGGGACTAGATGGCACAAGTCTCAGCTTCAGTAAGAGAAGAGACAATAATAGTACGACCTGCCCAAAAATTACTTTGTTGGTGAAGTCAAGTTGATTACGTAACTTTAGGCCTCATCACAGATTTAACTTCAAAAATGATAGACTAAGTTTTCTTTTTAAACTTCTAAGTTTTTTACAGGACTTAGTTTCTCTTGGTCAATAACATTCAGTTAAAAGGAACTACCGAATACAAATTAACTACCAAAAAGATGGAATAAAACCTTATGAGTATTATCATAGTCAGAATTATGTCCTAGAAACCATCAATAATACCGGCACAAAGGTGTAGAGTAGACAAAACAATTGTCATGTTTAATTTTTGGATCTGTTTCCTTGGACAAGTTGATAATGCTAGCAACGCTTATATTTTTATTTATGAAGTAGCATATCTACCTTGTTAGTCACCAACATAGTCGTATTTTATGACATGAAAAATTTTGAAGCTTGTTGTCCTTTCCAGTCTCCATGACCACCTCTGTAAATTTTGTTGGGGGGAGACCTTAGATCCTAAGGATTGAAAGTAGCATCTCCTAGGTTGGGATATTCTTTGTTCTCCAATGTCTGGAGGAGGACTAGGATTTAGGAAAGCTGAGTTGAATAATCTGGCAAAGCTTGCTAGAAATGCCTGGAAAATTATTGAGAATCATGATTGTATTTTAGGCACCACTCTTAAAGCTAGATATTTTCCTAGAACTGACTTCTTAAATGTTAAGTGCCCTAGCAATTGTTCATGGACCAGGAGATGCTTGCATACCATTAAAGAGCTTATAAAATCTTTTATCTCCTGGATTGTTGGAGATGGTCAATTTATTGACCCCTGGTATGACAAATGGATCCCTTTTATAGGATCTACCACCCCTAATACTTTGGTTCCTCAAGATCCTAGTGTAAAAATTTCTTATTTTATTAATCATGACACTAGAACCTGGAACATCAGTAGACTTACCACCCATTTTGATAATGCTTCTGTTAAGAAGATTATCACTATTCCCTTAAGCCAGTTGTGCACTTTTGATATGAGGGCTTGGGAGCTTTCAAACAATGACAGATTTTCTTCAAAATATGCGTACTTGGGAGTTAGAGGATCTAATTCCTCCATTTGTAATAAACTTTGGAAGTGCATTTGAAAACTAAGAGTTCCCCATCGTATCCAATTATTTGTTTGGAAAGCTTCTAGGAGCGCTTTACCTGCCAGAACTGTTCTTCGTGTCAGAGTACATATGTTATCTGTTAAATGTTCTAGATGTAATGACCCTTTTGAATTGATTATGCATGCTTTGGTGCTTTGCTCGTTTTCTAGTCATGTTTGGTTTATGTCCTCTTTGTGCGTTAATACTTATGTGTTCCAGGATAAGTCCTTTTTTAGATTGGCTCATGTTCTGGCTTGTTGATACTGTTACTAGGCTTCCTAATGATAGCCAATGTTTTTTTTTACTCTTCCTTGGTCTGGTGTTTAATGATAAGAAAGAAACCCACATAGCAGTTATCATTAGAGATAAAGCCATGCTTCTATCTAGGAAAGTTATGATCCATCCTTTGGTTGGATAAAATGAAACACTGATGGAGCCTTTGATGACCTTACAATGGGATAATGGTGCAGGGTATGTGATGAGAGACTTCTCAAGCAAAGCCTCCTTTTGAGATGCAATGGTTTTTGATGTGGCATTTGTAGTTGAAGCTGAAGCTAGAACTATTTGGGAAGTTCTAAAGAAAGCAGTAGAACTAAAGCTGTCTCACATTATCATTGAGAGTGATGCTAAATCTTTGATCAACCAATTTTATACAGGCGACTTTGATGGGGTGATCAGGCAACGAATGCTATCTTCAAGGATATTTATTTTGTTTCTTTACAGTTAACGGCTTATATCTTTTCCTTTCTAAAAAGACGAGGGTACCCAAATATACCTCAATCTAAAAAAAATTCACTTATAAGTCCTTTCTCCGAAAGTGATTGTCTATGGACTGAGTCGAGACAATACAACTAATCGGTTCACACTTCGTGTGATCGTCTATGGATACGAGATCGAGACAATATGACAACATGATAACTTGTGTGATTGACTATGGATACAAGATCGAGACAATACAACAATGAAGTATGTTTACTTGATAATAGGTTCGGACTTAACCAAACACAATAGGATTGCTATCAAGTAAATAGAAATTAACGTTTGTGTATTTTACTTCTAATTATAATAAAACAATTATAATTGTGGAAATATAAAAGTAAAAGACACAGAAAGAATTTGTTAACGAAGAAACCGCAAATGCAGAAAAACCCCGAGACCTTGTCCA
This sequence comes from Papaver atlanticum, assembly GCA_023531105.1. Taxonomy (NCBI): domain Eukaryota; kingdom Viridiplantae; phylum Streptophyta; class Magnoliopsida; order Ranunculales; family Papaveraceae; genus Papaver; species Papaver atlanticum. The sequence goes on along the minus strand of JAJJMB010011474.1, from coordinate 122,454 downwards.
GAATTGAATACTATCAGGATTAAGTCGCTATACAAAATCTAAACCAACTTCGTATAGTTGAGACCAAGCAACTAAACCTATAGTTCACCTATTTCCGTCTGTATCCCTGCGCCTCCAACTTGCAATAAGTCACGCACTTGGAACAATTCCTTTGGTTCGTATTCCAAACAGTAAAGGAACAACAAATCTGTTCGGTAACAACTCTTTTCAATCAAGTGATATGAGTTTGACAAAAGGCTCTTCCATTTATCCCAATAAACTCCTTTGTCAGGTTCTTAGATCTATCCAATAACAACTACCAAAGTAATTGTCAAGATTTTGCAATCAATACTTCGAATCGCAAAGAAACGTATTGATGCCGATCTACTCAACTAATCAATATAGATTATCACAAAGATAGACCGATTATAGTTGGATCCCCAGCCGATCAAGTTTTGTGTACACCAAAGATTATGAACCCAAATCAGAAATCTTCTTCATCTTCAAATCTTCTTAGATCTTCAATAAACACTTGCACACAATCAACTTGAATCTCTTATAATCAATCACACACATAACGGAATCTGTTAACAATGGATTATCACAATACGTCTTTAGATCTACAAACAGTCTAAAGATCCCCGTCAAAACTTCGATCTAGTTTGAGTGAATCTTATATCAGAAAAGAAGATTCTCAAGCATAAACAAACTAGGTGCAATCAAAGTTCAACAACTGTTAGTCAATCAAATAAATAGAAAACTAATAATAAACTACAATTATCTAGTTTCCCACCAACGGTACTCGTAGAGCTTCCCAATCCCAAAGAAGTCTTTAAAACGAGCGGTCGTAAGAGATTTCGCCTAATTAGGGTACTTTCATCTCCGAATAGACGGCTCCACTAGTAACAACACAACTAGATAGTTTTTCCGGCTCTGAGGATTAGTTTTCTCGAAATGCAAACTTCAATATTTATAGACCAAGGAAGTTAGGACACCAAGGAATTTCCAAAACCGAATATTCTCAAAGATATGCAATAAGGGAAAAAACGGTTTTCATAATTCCTGGAAATGCTCTGTCCAAATATTGACCGAAATCTCAGTAGAAAATCTCCAATTAGTAAATGCACATTACCAATTTTTATTTTCTAAAGATATGCATTTTAATTGCTGGAAATTAAAAGCATATAAAACTAAAAACCTTATTTACAAGATTCTCAATTTATTTCGATCCGGGATTCTCCTTTAGCTATTAAGGAATATCTTTGCTACTGCACATGTTCAAAGTATGTCGACATCTTTACTTTGTAAATCCTTTTCCATATTTACAATCTTGGAACCGATTTGCCACACTTCCAAACAAGTTTAGAATTGGTTCATCTAAATTCCAAGAACTATGTGATTGATTACCCTATCAAATCACCAATCATGGGTTTAAATGGTTCTACCAAAAAAGTTTCGGTTCTACCTCTATGTGGGTACTAAGATCAGTCACACTAGCTTTCCAAAAATTGGTTGACTAGGTACTAGGATCGGTTACCACATATATATGGTATCTAACTTGTATTCGGTTGCACAAGTCATAGGATCGGTTACCAATCACTAAGATTTTGTTGCACCTCTTACAAGGATCGATTCCCCTACTTGTGATCGGTTGCACCTCTTACTAGGATCGGTTCCCCAATGTCTAGAGTTGGTCATACCTATTACAGTAAATCGATCATACCATCTCAGGTGATTACTTAAGATCGGTTTCACTAATAAAGGTCATACCAATACAAAAGTCAGGCCTTGTGAATAGTTTTACCAAGATACATAAACAAGTTATGAGCGGTTATACTCAACATACATATTGGTAATCCAAAGATTTGCAATGAATAACAATACCAATAAGCCTAGCGATTTCCCTTTCGATTCATAACACAAGTTTATGAATTGTACTTCCTTTAAACGAATGTAAAAACATTGTTTCCTAGGACGAAATCTTCACCCATACCCATACATAATCACAATAGCATTCATACGATTATGTCGATGTCTTATATACAAAGTTAAAAAGATAGACGTTATACTTCGTATTGTAATTCCTTAATACTATGTCTAACTAGAGTATAATCATTCACAGCTTCGCAGTTATGTTTTCAATATGCACGACTTGAAAGATACGTTAGGAATGAAATAGTTCAATTCAAATATTACTAACCTCAATTGGAAGGATGATGTCGTCGATGTAGTTCTTTACTTCTTCACATTCTTCAAGTCTTCACGTAATACTTGTAAGTCTCATATCCTAGTAACTTTCTAGCTAACCTATACGAAGTTGACTCTAGTAAATAATAAAGCGACTCTTTAAATGAGTTTTGATTCACTAAAATATGACAACCAAACTTGACATACCAACGCTTGGTGGGTTCAACCGAGCTATGCTCTAACAATCTCCCCCTTTGTCAATTTTAGTGACAAAACTCTTACATCATATTGATAAACAAATTACAAGAATTCATCACAGATACGCTTGATTCTAAGTTTCAACAGCACAATAACCTGTATACATTCAATCTATAAAATGCCGCTGTTGACATTATAATAACAAAGCTAATACTCCCCCTAAAGGTAAGATAGGTAGATTTTCAATCCGCACGTCTTTGTTATTCCCTTTGTAGTTCATGTAACTACAAGTATCAATATGATATGCTACTCCCCCTTAGTCTATGCTTTACTCTTTCGTTAGATATAACGTTTAAGCACCATTGTCCTTTCCTTAGTGATACCAAATCACTTGTTTACTCCATATATTTCTCCCCCTTTTTTTCACAAAATGACAAAGGTACGAGTAAATAAAGGACAAACCGAAAGGATCTTACAAATCTCAAAAGACTTGCAAAAACTATAAGAGTTAAGCACGAGGGTTCCACACACCATTTTTGATAACCAATATCAAAACCGAAACTACAAAGTAATTTTGTTTTGATATGTTACCAAGGAAACAATTGCCCGAAGTAATTTTCCCTAATAGTTTATAAAACCGAAAATAGACTAAGCACCTTAGTTCCTTTGCTAAACCGATTGTACAAATACAATCGCTTGTTCGATAAGACCAAAATAAAGATCAGAATTAACTCTATTTTTCTCACCATGTTCTAATTATTCAAATAATAACTTAGACCTTTCACTTTTAAACAAGTCAAATATTAGGTTAGTTAACTAGCATTTCTTGTTAAGGCATTCGATTAGACTTGAATAACCGAAACCTCCACTTTGATAAGTTTAACTAAGATCAGAATTAACTTCGTTTCTCTTATTCAGAATCGAATTGGACTAAACAATTCATCCCGAAAACCCTTTTGTTAAACCATAAACAATTCATACAAACCAAATAAATATATTGCATAATTATTTACCTCAACCGGAAGCAATTGAAACAAACATAGACATTATAGTACCGCAATTGCACCGAAATTTCGTAAGCCTAAAAAATTGATACCAAACCATAAAGCAAGATACAATAGTTTTTCTTAACCGGAAACAATTGAATCACACACACATCCATACACAAATAACGGAATAAATATCAATTGTACTGAAATTTTGTTAAGCAAAAGCAATCAATATATGCAATAAAATCGGGCTTTTCTTAAAAAGGAAAACGATTAACTAACAAATTCGTTACCTCAAGCTCCGCATCCTCTTCTCCTCGGAAAGATATATCATTAAGCGCAAGTTCAAGATAGAACTCTCCCACGTTGTGTTGTCATCCTCTCGCAAAACAAAAGAACAACAACAAGGACCAACCTTTACCAGAGAACCGGTTTTAACTAATGCAATGCAAAAGTTGAAAACCCTGAAACACATATGCTTTTATGCTAAACCAAACGATTCAACATATTGTGACTTTTTCACATATTGTTTCAATCAGAACCCCTTATGATCCTTTGATAAAGCCTACCAACATGGGATAGAACTTAATCCCGCTAAACCAAAAAGTCACCCAAACCATAAGGGTTCACACCATATGAGATCGAATATTAAGGTCATGAAAACCGAAATCAAACATCCCATAAACATACATAGCAATAAAATAAAGCATTTAAGCACAGGCTATGTAATCGAAAAACTATCACAAGAAAAATTATAAACTAATAATTTTATTCATAAATAATACTTTTATTCATAATAGACCTTATACAATTATTGAAAGAAATCAAAAACTGATGTCTATTTTTCCTGGATTAAGTATCACGGCATATAACTTAATCTCTAGTGGTGCTCTTGTTGTTCACTGAGGTTTCTTCAGTGCTCAAAATTTTGAAGCATGCATGTCTCAAGAGACTTGTCTGCAACCACTTCCTGTTTTTCAAGTTCTTCAACTAGAACCTTGAGTTCAGCAAGAACACCTCTTGTTTGATCAATTCTTTCTTTGAGCCAATCTTGATGCTGAACTGTCATAATGAGATTGGTTATCAGTTCTTCAAAACCTTGGATATAGTGAATCATACTATCAGAACGAATCCACTTGGTTTCAGTTGGATCTTGTAAATTGTAAGCCAACAGACATGACTCATCTTGTGATCCAGCAGAGCTATCAGAATCATAATCATACATGATTTTTGATATGTTTTTCTTCTTCCTATCTGTATTGATTCCTTGACAATCCTTAACCTTTTGAGCTTCCTCCTTGTTAGCCTTTGAGACACTGCGAGTTACTGGAGGCATGCTCGGTTATTTAAATAGGGATTGATCAGGGTTTCTGAATACAAGCAAGAGATAGTTTCTCTTTAAGAAGAGACAACTTTTGGACTGGAAAAAAAAAGGAAATTCCGAAAATATAAAAGAATATATTCTATTTCCTTTGTCCGAACTTCTCATGCCAGAAGGTTTATTAAAATTCGAAAATTCTAAATAAAACCTATTTTTGGAAGATCATGTTAAACATGAACAATTTTTAGACAGACATGGATTCGCAGTCATCCATAAAATGTCACAGGTTTTTCTGATAAACAAACACAATAAAATTGCGCTCTCGTTTTATTGTGCTTTTCTCACCCGTAATTAAGAGAACAAAGGAGGATGAGAGTGAACAATTTTGATACAACTAAGTTATATCGGAGTAAGCTCTTTCAAGCTTACAACGAGTATCGGAAACATAGTTCATGTTTTTCTTTGGAAATTTCTGCCCAAAATATTTTCTCACAGGATAGTGATCTTTTCTAGCTCTAGAGATATGATCATGTGGAGAAGATGTACTAATGTGAGAATTTTCAGGGATAGATAAATCTCTCTTAATTCTATCAATGAGATTTTCATAACATTCTAAGGATTTCCTTATGATGCACATCAGCATGATTATCTGAAACAATTATAAGAGGTTCCTGATTATTTCTTTTGGCAGAAATTTTCTCTTTCCCTTTCTTTTGGAGTCGTTCTTCATCAAAACAAGAATTGTTTCGATATGGGTGAGGAGGAACCTTTTTCCATAAGCGATTATCAACTCTTTCTTCTGATTCTTTTGAGTTGATTTTATCGGGTAGTGGTATATTCTGTCTTTCTACTGAGGAATGGTCTTTCAGTTTTTTAAGACAAAAAACTTCCTTCAAGATTTTTACCACTGTATTTTGAAGAAGTATAAGTTTCCTGTCAAGTGACTGAAAGTTGTATTCCTTAAGATCACGCACACGGAATCGGTTCAAAGTTTCCTTTGGACAAGATTTCGCCTGATCATCAGTAGATGTAGAAGCTGGTTTCTCATCCTCTTCTGACTTGATGTAGTTAGGCAAACTACCATCATCATGATCTGTTTCAGATGTGATACAACAAGTTTTGTTATCACAATCTATCAAAGTTGAGCAAGGACCTTTGGTTTCTTCATCAGAAGAAATTATAACAGAATCATTAGTCAGAGTCATAGGATGTGTCTCTTTATCTTGAGTAAGAGTTTTACCAAGAGATTCTAATTTGACAGTGAGATCCAAATTCTCTTTGGCTAGACTATCTAGTTGAATTTTTTATATCTGATCTCACGTTTAAGAAGATTTGACTATGTCTTTAATATTAGCATTCTTGTAGACAGAGATTTAATGGGATTTAGGAGTTTTATCAACTCTTTATCAGCATCTTCTTTTCCATCAGAGATAGACTCACATGTACTCTTGATTTTCGTAACTCCTGGATCATGAGTTAGCGAAGTGGTAACATCTTCAACATTTGAGTATTCATACTCTTGCATAACGTTAACTGAATCAGACATCAATTCTTATAGGTTGGATCGCACCAAACACAGATTGTTAAATCTATTCGTGTTTGCCTACTCTGATACCAATTGAAAAGACGAGGGTACCCAAATATACCTCAATCTAAAACTTTTCCACCTATAAGTCCTTTTTCCGAAAGTGATTGTCTATGGACTGAGTCGAGACAATACAACTAATCGGTTCCCACTTCGTGTGATCATCTATGGATACGAGATCGATACAATATGAAAACAAGATAACTTGTGTGATTGACTATGGATACAAGATCGAGACAATACCACAACGAAGTATGTTTACTTGATAATAGGTTCGGACTTAACCAAACATAATAGGATTGCTATCAAGTAAATAGGAATTAACATTTGTGTATTTTACTTCTAATTATAATAAAACAATAATAATTGCGGAAATATAAAAGTAAAAGACACATTAAGATTTTGTTAACGGGGAAACCGCAAATGCAGAAAAACCACGGGACCTTGTCCAGAATTGAATATTCTCAGGATTAAGCCACTACACAAAATCTAAACCAACTTCGTATAGTTGAGACCAAGCAACTAAACCTATAGTTCACCTAGTTCCGTCTGTATCCTTGCGCCTCCAACTTGCAATAAGTCACGCACTTGGAACAATTCCTTTGGTTTGTATTCCAAACAGTAAAGGAACAACAAATTTGTTCGGTAACAACTCTTTTCAATCAAGTGATATGAGTTTGACAAAAGGCTCTTCCGTTTATCCCAATAAACTCCTTTGTCAGGTTCTTAGATCTATCCAATAACAACTACCAAAGTAATTGTCAAGATTTTGCAATCAATACTTCGAATCACAAAGAAACGTATTGATGCCGATCTACTCAACTAATCAATCTAGATTATCATAAAGATAAACCGATTATAGTTGGATCCCCAGCCGATCAAGTTTTGTGCACACCAAAGATTATGAACCCAAATCAGAAATCTTCTTCATCTTCAAATCTTCTTAGATCTTCAATAAACACCTGCACACAATCAACTTGAATCTCTTGTGATCAATCACACACAGAACGGAGTCTGTTAACAATAGATTATCACAAGACGTCTTTAGATCTACAAACAGTCTAAAGATCCCCGTAGAAACTTCGATCTAGTTTGAGTGAATCTTATATCAGAAGAAAAGATTCTCAAGCATAAACAAACTATGTGCAATCAAAGTTCAACAACCGTTAGTCAATCAAATCAATCGAAAACTAAAAAAAACTGCAATTATCTAGTTTCCCACCAACGGTACTCGTAGAGCTTCCTAATCCCAAAGAAGTCTTTAAAATGAGCGGTCGTAAGAGATTTCACCTAATTAGGGTATTTTCCTCTCCGAATAGACGGCTCCACCAGTAACAACACAATTAGGTAGTTTTACTGGCTCTGAAGATTAGTTTGCTCGAAATGCAAACTTCAATATTTATAGACCAAGAAAGTTTGGACACCAAGGAATTTCCAAAACCGAATATTCTCAAAGATATGCAATAAGGGCAAAAACGGTTTTCATAATTCCTGGAAATGCTCTGTCCAAATATTGACCGAAATCTCAGTAGAAAATCTCTAATTAGTAAATGCACATTACCAATTTTTATTTTCTAAAGATATGCATTGTAATTGCTTGAAATTAAAAGCATATAAAACTAAAAACCTTAATTAAAAGATTCTCAATTTATTTCGATTCGGGATTCTCCTTTAGCTATTAAGGAATATCTTTGAACAATAAAAGGTAAGAGTTACTGCACATGTTCAAAGTATGTCGTCATCTTTACTTTGTAATCCTTTTTCATATTTACAATCTTGGAACCGATTTTCCACACTTCCAAACAAGTTTAGAATTGGTTCATCTGACTTCCAAGAACTATGTGATTGATTATCCTATCAAATAACCAATCATGGGTTTAAACGGTTCTACCAAAATAAGTTTCGGTTCTACCTCCATGTGGGTACTAAGATCAGTCACACTAGCTTTCCAAAAATTGGTTGACTAGTTAATAGGATCGGTTACCACATATATATGGTATCTAACTTGTATTCGGTTGCACAATTCATAGGATCGGTTACCAATCACTAAAATTTTGTTGCACCTCTTATAATGATCAATTCCCCTACTTATGATCGGTTGCACCTCTTACTAGGATCGGTTCCCCAATGTCTAGAGTTGGTCATACCAATTACAGTAAATCGATCATACCATCTCAAGTGATTACTTAAGATCGGTTTCACTAATAAAGGTCATACTAATACAAAAGTCAGGCCTTGTGAATAGTTTTACCAAGATACATAAACAAGTTATGAGCGGTTATACTCAGCATACATATTGGTAATCCAAAGATTTGCAATGAATAACAATACCAATAAGCCTAGCGATTTCCCTTTCGATTCATAACACAAGTTTATGAATTGTACTTCCTTTAAACGAATGTAAAAACATTGTTTCCTATGACGAAATCTTCACCCATACCCATACATAATCACAATAGCATTCATACGATTATGTCGATGTCTTATATACGAAGTTCAAAAGATAGACGTTATACTTCGTATTGTAATTCCTTAATACTATGTCTAACTAGAGTATAATCATTCACAGCTTCGCAATTATGTTTTCAATATGCACGACTTGAAAGATACGTTAGGAATGAAACAGTTCAAGTCAAATACTACTAACCTCAAGTGGAAGGATGATGTCGTCGTTGTAGTTCTTTACTTCTTCACATTCTTCAAGTCTTCACGTAATACTTGTAAGTCTCATATCCTAGTAACTTTCTAGCTAACCTATACGAAGTTGACTCTAGTAAATAATCAAGCGACTCTTTAAATGTGTTTTGATTCACTAAAATATGACAACCAAACTTGACATACCAACGCTTGGTGGGTTTAACCGAGCTATGCTCTAACACTTTCAACCTAGACTTTGTAACTCTGTTGCACATGTTTTAGCTCATTGGGCTAAAGTAAACTTTTTTTTCTATGTTTTGGTCTGTATCTCCAATCTAGCTTAGGCCGATTGTTGAGGAGGACCATTAACCTTTTTGAAGGCCGTCACTTATAAAAAAAAGAATACCTTTCACTAAGCAAAACAGAACTGAACAAAAGAAATTTGGGGTTTTTCTAGAGAGTCAACAGACTCAACACTCAACAACTTAAGAAATGAGAAAGCAATAATAATTTTCTAGGGGTTTTCGATCTCAATTGTTGGCAATGGCTTCCTCTTCGTTTTTAACAACGGATATACTAATTAATGTTTTTACTTATCTTCCTCTAACTTCCATTTACATATTCAAATCAGTCTCAAAGGTATGGTTATTTATACTCTTAAACCCTAATTTCATTACCAAATGGTTTCATGTTAACAACAAATCTTTCCGATGGATACAATATCATACAATTACTCGTCACTATGCTGATAAAAACGCTTTGAAATTTAGAAAATCGTATCCGGATTTACATTCACAATTATTATTTTTTAGAAATGAACATTTGTTCACCTTTAAGTTTCTTATTAATGAGAAAAAAATTGAAGGAGCTGAATTATACCTGCTAGGTTCTAGTAATGGTTTAGTGCTTTGTTATTCAGTCAGTTCAGATTCTCAAAGGAGTTATCATGTTTGTAATCTACTTACTCAGAAATGGGTTTCGATTCCTTTGCCACCGCGTTTCTAGGGTATTCATTTTGATGTTAATGGTATATTATGTGAGTTTTCATTGTCAACAAGTTGTTGTTACAAGGATGTATATATTCCAAGATTTAATATATCTTCGAAGATGTTCAATGTGGATGTGTTTTGTGCGGTCAAAATGTTGTATGGTATAATTCTAGCTATGAGAATGTTGTTATTCTTAATGGTGTTTTGTATTGGACGGAAGGGATGAGTAGAATGTTAGTTTATAATACTAGAACACCGCTACCACGGTGGGGAGGGACGACTGAGAAAAACAAAACACCGCTGATTGCATTGCGCGTTATACATTGTTTTTTTGTTGGAATGTTATTTTTGAGGCATATACATCGTTTTGTGGTTGCATAACCAAATTAATGGATGCATGAACCAAAATACGACTGTACAAACTGTTATGCATCTTTTTAGTGGCTCCATAATTCGTTATGCATCTTCTTCTTTTTTTGGAATGGTATTTTTAGCCATATCAATGGCATTAGCTGCAACTAAATATTGGTTCATTTGGAAAGAACGTTGTCTTAGAGTTTTTGAGAACAAAAGTAGAACACCAAATCAGTTAGCTCTAGAGATATTGAGACATTATAATTGTTGGCACCCAATAACATAATCGTCAGTCATAGTACAAAACAAAAATACAATACAAGCCCAGCTCTTTTGGACACCCCAATTATTAATTTTTACAAACTAAATTACGATGCTTTATGGATATATGCTAAGACTAATGTTGGTTTTGGTTTTATCTTGCGAAACTGGAAAGGTACCTTTAAAGGAGCGGGAACGGGAAGTTGCAAGACAGAATCAGCAGAAGAAGCTGAAGCTGTACCTTTGCTGCAGACTACAACCTGGGCCATCACAAATAATCTGCAAAATATGGCTATAGAAGGAGACAACCAAAACACTATAAAGTAGTTACAAGGCAAACCAAACTCAATCAAATGGAAATGTGTAGCAATTTTAGATGAAGTTAAGAAGATGGCAGACAAACTAATCTTTTTTGGGGACTTTCATTTTGTGGATCGAAAAGCAAACAAAAATGCTAACATGCTAGCTAAAAAAGGAAGAAACCCACCTAAGCATATTACTTGTTTTACTGATATACCTTCTTTTTTAATTCCAACAATAGCTTTTGACACTGTCAAAGCTTATGCAAGCTGTAATATGAACTCTAATTATGTATCCTTCCCTAAAGAAACTAATCACACAGATTCAGTCATCAGATAGACAACTCAAACAGAGTTGATTCCACATGAGTCTGAATCTACAGATTAGTCTCTTTGCAAGTAATATATTTAGTTATATTCAACAAAAAAAAATGTTTTTCTTTATAGGACTTAGTTTTTCTTTGTCAATAACATTCAGTTAAAGTATGCAGTAGGAAGAATGCATCTATATCTGACATGATTGAGGATGGGAGATTGCAGTGTCAGGTTAGGAGGAGGTTATATCATTTTGAACAGTTGGAATGAGACTTGTTATGTAATGAACTAGGACCTGTTCATGGGTTGAATGGGGAAGCAGATGTTGTGGAGATTATGAGAGGATTTACAGTTAAGAAGTGTTATGATTTGTTAGTGCAGGAGGAGGATGTTTGTAACTTCAATAAGTTTTTGTGGAAGAATGGTATTCCTCCAAAGGTGAGTTTCTTAATTTGGGCAATATTTTATGATTCTTTGCCAACTTATTCAATGCTCAATCATAGAGGAATGCACTTTGAAGATGTTAGATGTTCTTTGTGCAAGGGGGAAGAGGAAACTTCAGATCATCTTATGCTCAGGTGTCCTTTTGCATTTAAAGTATGGTCTTATTTCATTAAGGCTTTTAAGGTCTCTTGGGTATTTCCTGACACAGTTAAGAAGAACTTTGAATCATGGAGAATGAATAACTTGCAAGGAAGGTGCAAAGAAGTTTGGTGGAAAGTGATTTATGCAGTGCATTGGCACTCGTGGAAAGAAAGAAACAATAGAGCATTTGGTGGAAGAGCTAGGGATGCAGATGAGGTTATTATGCTCATTAAGCAGACTATTGTGCTTTCGTTTTTTGAGAGGGATGTTTTCAAAGATGTTACTGTCAATCAGGTCGTGTTTCATTGGGAGATAGTTCTGCATTTGTAATATTGCTAAACTCCCCCAGGGTTTTACCTTGTAATTATTTGTAAATACTTTTCTTTTTAATATAACATTCCCTTTCAAAAAAACACAAAAAAAAAACACTCAGTTAAAAAAAATCTTATAAAAATTATCATATTCAGAATTATGTCCTTGAAACCATCAATTATAATAATACCGGCAAAATGCACAAAAATACAACTGTCATGTTTAATGTTTGGATCTAATTCCTTGGACAAGATGATAATGCTAGCAGCGCTTATAATTTTATTCATGAAGTAGCATATAGGTACACCAAAATTGTTGGCTTTATGACACGGCAAAACTAATAGCTTCACCGTCGTCACTTTGTAGTCTTTACCGGTCTCCATGACCGGTGTAAATGTGGTGTAAAGAATAAGAGTTCAAATACCCTTCACTAAGAGAAACAGAACCTGAACGAAAGAAATTTCAAGGGTGCTAATAGGGGTACCAAATTGCTTGGGGGTGTACCAACCCATAGGCAAATGATGTTTTGTCTATTGTGTATTTTGGTACACTCCAATCAATTTGGTACCCCCTATTAGTAATCTTGAGAAATTTGGGGTTTCTCCAGGGAGTCAACAGACTCAACACTCAAGAACTTAAGAAATGCGAAATCAATGATAATTTTCTAGGGGTTTTCGATCTCAGTTGTTGGCGATGGCTTCTTCTTCATTATTGATAGAGGATATATTAATTGAGATTTTTACTTATCTTCCTCTAACTTCAATTTACAGATTCAAATCAGTCTCAAAGGTATGGTTATCTACACTCTCAACCCCTAATTTCATTACCAAATGGTTTCATGTGAACAACAAATCTCTCCCATGGATACAGTATCATACTTTAATTACTCGTCCCTGTGCTGATGAAAACGCTTTGAAATTTAGAAACTCGTATCCTGATTTATATTCACAGTTTATATCTAGAAATGAACATTTGTTCACCTTTAAGTTTCTTGTTAATGAGAAACAATTTGAAGGAGCTGAATTGTACCTGTTAGGATCTAGTAATGGTTTAGTGCTTTGTTATTCAGTCAGTTCGGATGGTCGGGGGAGCTATCATGTTTGTAATCCACTTACTCAGAAATGGGTTTCGATTCCTTTACCACCGCGTTTCCGGGGTATTCTATTTGATGCTAATGGTATATTTTGTGAGTTTTCATTATCTACAAGTTGTTGTTACAAGGTTGTATATATTCCAAGATTGAATATGTCTTCGAAGATATTTAATGTGGATGTGTTTTGTTCTGGTTTGGGTGAATGGAGAAGTTTTGAAATTTCGTGCGATCAAAATGTTTTGGGGTACAAGTCTAGCTATGAGAATGTTGTTACTCTTAATGGTGTTTTGTTTTGGATGGAGGGGATGAATAGAATGTTGGTTTATAATATCAATCAGACAGCAGAAGTGATGGACATCGGTGTAGTTTGATCAATTTGCCGGATGCAGAGTCTAGAGCTGATGATTTTGGTAGCTTTTGCAGTTGTATTCTTGGGGAGTCAGAAGGCGGGATCTGTTACGCTAGAACTAGAGTTACAAGGAGGCAAATATCTGTGAGTGTTTGGGTGCTTGATGAGGACAATTGGCAAATGTTGCACGAGGATATTTCAGTTCATGATACATTGGCAGAGATTTGTTCTCGGATAGGTGCTGTTAGAACAGTCCGTATTTTAGGTTTCAGTCCGGTAGACCGTAATATTGTTTTGCTCGGTTGCCAGCATTGGGTTTGGGAGTTCAATGTCCAAACCAGAAGTTTTGAAGAGCTAAGACATTCTTCACTTTTGACTAACAGGCTAATAAATAATACGGGGAAGATGTTCATACCATTTGTGCTAAAGGCGATGCCAACAATACTGCCACCGTCCTCCAGGATGGACACTTAAAGCCGTTGTTACATTTCAAATCTTGACTAAAAAAGAAAATGAAGACGGGGTGAGGTTAACTGAGGAACTCAAGCCTCTTCATGTTTTTAAGTTGTTTTACTCTTTTAATTTACATATTAAAGAACTCAATGATGAATTGTATTCCTTACTGGCGCTAGTTTTCTTCTGAATTTAAGGTAGTCAACATGATGTTTGGTTCTTTTTCTTAAAGTTCTTAATCGGAGTAAGTATTTATTTTAGCCTGAAAACTGTTTGGAATCTAGCCTACCTTTCTTTCATTGAGATGGATTTCCTGCAGGCTACAGCTCAACTATAATTTGGTTGCATGTACTTGCAGGGTTTTAGCCTACCTTGTCCAATAATAATAAGTTCTTCGAAGAACTTGCCGATCTTGTAGTGGGTGAGATTCCCAGTTTGTATACAAGATTTTCTCTAGTTGTTTGTATTTGCAATCATCATTGACACAGTTACTGCCATAAAACTTAAACTTGAGAACAACAGTAGTAAAGTAAATGTATGGGAAATGTTGATGTCAATATCTCATTAATCAGTTGATCAGAAACAATATTTAGTTCTTTTCTTCTTCCATATATGCGAAAGCAAATTCGAAGGATCATATTACTACTCTTTTTGTACTAATGAAAATGAATTTCCTCGGTATATTCTCATTTCTCATGTCATAAGCTTTTGTTTCTTTCACTTCTTCTGCATTCTCTAGAACCATGAAAGAAATGTCCCAACCACAACGAGCATCGTGAGTGTTTGACGAGCTCCTGAGGAACTTGGTGCATCAGGAGCTGACCCTGATCCTTGTCCTACACCGAAGTTAAAAAAAAGTTTCAGTACAAATCCCACATCACTTGAATACTATCAAATTATCAATCATGCAACTTTTGCCTTTTGGCTAGTAAGTCTTGTACAACCATCGAAAAAGAACTTTCGATCGACCATTTTCTTAAACACATGTTTAGTTTCAAGTTACAACTACACTTCTGGTCTCTATACTGGGCTAATCATAAACATTCTTATATTGAAAAAATTTCTAACATTATATTGATTCAAATGGAAATATTTAGAACTAGCTAGGAGGAGGTGGTAGGACGACTGTACCAGTTTTGTTTAGTCCCAAAGTAGTGGAACTTGGAGGAGTTGGTGACGTACCATTTTCTGTCCATGACGGTGGTGGTGGTGAGCCAAAATCAAATCCAAGGTTGATACAATCTGCTCCAAAAGAACCTGAAAAACCAATGAAAACATGATAGTGTGCATTACTATAGATTAATTATTGAAATCTACAGAAAAGGTAAAGATGCATAACATAATTCAAGGGCACACACTGTGCAGTTTTACCACTTATATCTGCCGTTTTATATGGGTGTGATACTACAAAATGATGATCACTTACATTCTTTAAAGCAAGGCAAGTCCTTCTTGTTTAAGAGATTAGCTGACCCTTGACTGCACTGACAAACATTGGCATCTCCATCTTTAACACAAGTTCCATCCCCACACCATAAACAAGCTAAAAGCGGATAGAAGAAGTAAAAAAATTAATCAATTGTTACAATCATCGGTAAAAATTATCAAATATATATCGTTTGTAGAATTACTGGCTGTAGTATTTTGAGGAAGTGGCGGAGTGGGAAGCGATGTGCCACCGCAATCAAAATTCATTGTGCCTGAAATTTCACCAAAAGTAATTTCATGTACAAATTCTGCAATCATGCCATCTACATAGTACTGATTACACTTCATGGTTATGGGTACACAAAGATTACCCCATTACTAGTTTTACGTGAGAATGATTTTAGCCTTCGTACACGATGATAACCTTATTCATTTTTCGTACTACTTCATATTTGGATCAACTTTAACTAGACGATATATCGAATATATATGTATTGAGAGCGAGAGAGGGAGAGGGGGGCTTACAATTAGGAACCATGCATATAGGCCATGTAAAAACGCCAAACTGAGGCTTCTTCCAACCAGGATTACAATCACAATCAAAAGGTGGTACTAATCTATCTGAAGGCTTACATTTTCCTTGTACACAATCTACTCCCTTGCACACCGGATCTACAAGAACAAATCAATACCCATTTCTTCAATCTACACTTTACTTAACTCAAATGATCATAAAGTTCACAGTACCACAATCCAAGAATGACATCCAAACTACACATATAATCTAGACAGAGAGAGAGGGAGAGAGTGGATGGCTGTACCTGCCGAAGGGTCTGGTAACTGAGAATTACCAAGTTTGGAATTCAAAACAATGAACACAATGAGGAAAGGAAGAAGAATTGTGAATTTGTAACCGCCCATGACTACTACTTAGTTTTACTTTGCAAGGATTAAAAGATATCTTGGTAAATATTGTTGTACTGAAAAAGGTGATCAGTGTAAAGTAGATTAGCTAAAGAATGGACTAGTTGAATATTACTACTGTTTGGTTGTTGAAGTTAGTTTTCAAAGCATTTATTTATAGAAGATAACAGATACTAGTTATTGAGAAATTATGACTTGAAAACAAAAACAAAATTAACTAATTAATAAAGAAGTTTAATTTCATTAACCTTAAAGGGGGTTATGAAAACCCTTCCAAATGATTGGTTTTATGCTAAACAGTCGACGGCAAAATTGGCCTCTCTGTTCTTGGTATTGTTGACTCACATTGCCTTATGAGTCACTAAAAGTGAATTAAAGTGGCGGTGTAAGCTATGGAGGAGTAGAGGAAAAGACGCTCTAACGTTTACCTGTTAGGGGACATGGCGTTGCTTACCACAATGTCACAAACTCTGGACAATTAGATTTTGTTGGTAGTCCAGAAGTCTCAATACTCAAATGATACCTAAGCTTGCCTGCATTTTGGAACAAAAAAAACAAAAATTGGGATGATAGGATCTTCTGAATCTGTAACCAATGTTCGATGTGTGACATGTCATGATCGGATGGCTTAGGGGTGATCTCAATTTGGCTCCAATGATCATGGAGTCTATGGACCTGTTGGTCATAAAAGTTGCAAACAAGCCTTCTGAAATGTACCATTTAATAGGAGTTTACACACAAACAAAAAGAATGCAGGACACAACAAGAACAAGGATATTATCCAAAATTCCAAACATCTATTAGTCTGCCTGGTTTGAAGTTCTGTGCAAGCACAACCAAAATATGACTACTTCAGAACTGGTTTTCTTTTCTATTAGTGGAATTGCGTAAATGGGGTTACATGTATAGAAACACAAAATAGACCAGTCAATCCCTTGAACACCACACAACCTTCATGCTCAACAACTCTGAAAAGTGGAAAACGTTAATAAAAGGAGCAAATTGTTGATCAGCAAACTAAAAAGGGATTAAAAAAACAACAAGAAGCATTAACCACACTACACATTCTTTGTAGAAGAAACAGTATCATGCAGATCCAAACTCATGGAACCACTTTTCATGGCGTTCTATATCAGCTGGAGAAACACTTCTTTGAACTTTCTTTAGAGCTTCTTCAAAATCACACATTGCAACTGGGTCATTTGATATATCATCCTTCGCCATGCTCTTGATTTCATCACGTGTCTTACCTGCTATCTTACGCCTCATTCCATTTAAAGACGCATCTCGGCAAACATTTGTGAGATCGTCCCCACTGTATCCCTCTGTTCGGCGGGCTACATCGTCAATGTTAACATCAGGGGCCACCTGGCATTGGTCAAGGACAAGAAGTCAGAGAGATGTAACTGTATAATACTTGCAGAAGAGATAACAGAATATGCAGGAACAGGAGTAAGTAATAGAACATGGTATTTTGACAAATGGTAGATATACAGGATTCTCCTACAGGGGAAGGTTGGCAACAGTCATGACTTAAAAGGTATATTCAGCATAAGGGTAGGTAATGCCATGAGCGTGTACAGAATTCTCCTATAGGGGAAGGTTGGTAACAGTCATGAGTTGGTTGAAACTCTACAATAGAACCATGTGGCAAGATTCGTTTACATAGAATTCATGCAATCCTGAGGTTAGCAACAGACCATGCTGGGCTACGAGAACAGGCAAGGGAATTCTTGCTTACGCATGTATTTCATGACTCAGGGATTCGAATCTTGACCAAACAAATTCTACATTTTTTTAAAGACGTGAAGTGAATATTCACAAATTACTGAAGGTTTTTATCCCACTAATAGTAAATGAGCCTTGACATTCCAACATGGTGATATTTTCTATAGAAAACAATAAATTCAAGATTCAATGAAATGTACTTGCAAACGGAAACTCACCTCAACAGTTTTCAAATTAATCTTGATAAGCTCTTTTCGACTCTCAAAATTCGGGAGAGGGATATATATTCTCTTTTCTAGCCTCCTCCTGCATTTACCAGGTTAAATTCCCATCAGATCAACATATATAACATACACCAGATCAATAAAAAAAAGGATCCAAAAAGGCGAAGTCATAATAAATCCGCTGTTTGTGTTTGCCACAGGAAAGAGATTCTAAACAAAGTTTCAGATGATTGCGAACCTAAGAGCCTCGTCGATATCCCATGGAAAGTTGGTAGCTGCCAAGACCATCACTATTTTGCGTGCACCATCATCGCCAGGAGTGCTTGCATTGACTCCATCTACCTGTACAAGAAGTTCCGACTTCACCCTTCTCGAAGATTCATGCTCCCCTGATGCCCTGAACAGAACACAGTCATAAATGAACTTTGTGTGAATACATGTTTGTACTTTGTACAAATCTGCAAAAGATCAAATAATCCAACAAATAACTGGCTGGTAAGTAAAGATACAAATAGTCTTACCCTCTGGAATTGCAAAGAGAATCAATCTCGTCAATGAAGATTGTGCTTGGTGCGTAAGATCTGGCCAGATCAAACAAGCACCGAACCATACGTTCACTCTCCCCACGCCATTTTGAAGCTAAAGTAGCAGAGGAAACATTGAAAAATGTTGTACCGCACTCTGTAGCAACTGCCTTAGCCAAGAGTGTCTTTCCAGTACCAGGCGGACCAAACATAAGCACACCTTTCCATGGCCTTCTAATTCCCTAGAAACATAAAAGTTTAATGGTTATTGCTCTGAAAATTTTGACTTCATTAACTAAACTCCCTACATATATCTTGGACTAAGAATTTACCAGCTAATACTTCAAGATATCTAGAAAACTTAGAAACAGAAATCCTTGAAAAAAACAATTTTACATCAAATAAAAGGTTACAGAATTTTCTAGTTCAATTTTGATTGATCCAGCATACCTGGAAATACTCGGGCATCCATAGAGGAAGAACAACAGCTTCCTCCAAAAGTCTTTTGGCGTCTTTAAGTCCAGCAACATCATCCCATCTAACTCCAGGGCTGGTCTCCAAGACATCTCTCTCAAGCATCGCCGCCAATTCAGGATCAGGTCCTTCATACTCTGGCCTCTTCTTCTCTTCAGATTCATCGGTCTGAGAATATAGTTTGAGAATGAGTACAGCACAGACAAATATTGGGCATAATAAAGGCACCAGTATGACAGAGAAGACTGAGCTAAACCAAAGCAATTGTTGATTCACATCTAAACATGAGATAAGTGACTGATATGGAAAGTAGGAATGAAGAGCCAATTGCTTGCTGATTGTGAAGGACGTTCTATAATGTGTGTACGCGGAATAAGTTTGTAACCTAAAATTTACTTTACACTACCATTCCTCGTCAGTTCTTCTAATGTCCCTTTGTTGAAACCAGTAATAAGAAGTTAAAATCAACAACCACTTTGCTGAAGAAACTCAGATGAGTCCAACGCGTTAAAAATTCATAAACGTACACACGAATCTTTACTTTAGTATAAGAGAACTCTGAACAATGACATAAAACCAGTACACAGCAATGCAATTAACTGTGAAACTTACAGCTGATTCGCTCTTGCCCGAATTGGTTTTGCTAGAACCAGCAGCTTTTTTCCCAGTAGTTCCAGAAGCAACCGACGATCGAACTCCAGACCCAGTAGATCTAGCACTATTAGTCGCCTTTCCACCACGACCAGTAGCAGCTCCACCTCTAGTGGAACTACTACGAGCCCAAGAGGGATCTTGAGCTGATTTTCTCGTACCCATTTGTCTATTATTAGGTCCTCTTCTATTTCCATTATCTCCTCGATTCGGCGGTGCCCAAACATCAGGATCATCAATTGGTGGTGCATTTGAAGAAGTTGGATATTCATCAAGTGGTTGAAAAACAAATGAGCCCTTAGTTGAAATTGGTGGTGAATTAGCACGTCTATTATTAGTACTATTATTTCCTAATGATTCTTTCAAATTCCTTCTCTCTGTATCTAATTGTTTTACTGTTTCTATCTCATCTGTTAATGCTTTTTTGCAGTTCATCCATTTTGCTCGTATTAGTGGATCATCTAGTGAACTCATATGCCTGAATTACAAAAAATTAAATAAAAAAAAAATTAGGGCAAATTCAAAATTGAAGAGAGGGAAAAAAGAGAATAGAGAAATTTACTTGTTGATCTGAGCAATTGCACCATCAAAGAAGATAACTGAAGTATCATAAAGACCTTCATTGGCATATTCTCTAGCTAATCTTAGATGATCTTGTAGACCTGAAAGTGTTCCGACCATTTTATCAAACTAAGGGTTTTTATTTATGATTTTGTATGACAAGTTGGAATCAGGGGTTTGAGAAATGTGATGGTTTAGGGTTTAATTTGGGGGTTTTTGAGGTCAAAAAGAGTAGAGAAGAAGAAGTGCTTGTTCATTTTTCCATTTTGAAGTGAAGGGAGAGGTTTTGTTTGTTTTTTCTTTTTCTGGTTGTAAACTAAACACACTACTAAAGATTACTGCGATGTTTTTAAAATGGACATTATTACTGTATTACCCTTCGACATGTTTCTTGTGACCCAGCTGGATCTTTTGTAAAGTTAACAGCGTGTTGGTTTTGTTTGCTGACTCGGGGTAAATAAGGTGTCACACCGTTTGTTTCTAGATTTAAGCGGGATTTGACTGACGACCTCATTCAGACCTAATTCTTGACTCGGATCCATTTGAGTCGCGGAATTAAATATTATTGATTTATGGGATCAAACCAATGACTCGTATATTTTGAGCCAGTTGAGCCTGATTTGACTCGAAAAACGAACACATTAAGTCTGTTCCAGATGAGACAGGTAACTTCAGTCAGATCTTATTTTGAGCCAGTTGAGACTGATTTGACTCGACATTAAGTCTGTTCCAGATGAGACAGGTAACTTCAGTCAGATCTTGACGAGTCAGATCAAGGGAAAAAACGTGATATGAGTTATTGAGGTCTTCACACACCTTTACGAGTTCCAGACACGTCAGTGTGAATAGTGTTGGTTGTGAACTTATGAAATCACTAAATGTTTTCTCACTAAATGATAAGATCCATAACATAAATATATATTAAAAAACCTAAAAGTTGATAAGCGAAGAATGTTTTCTCACCTAAGCAATTTTTTCAGCGAAAAATTATTTCTCACCTAATATTAGATTCGCAGTCTGCTCCTGCACTTTTGTTGAAAGTGCTTGTGAACATGCATTTTCCGTCACAATTTTGGGTTGTTTAAGGGTCTTATTGATATATACATTTTTTGTCTTAATTATTCTCAATTCTCTATATTGTTAGTGCTCAATTTTGTACTTATTTTGGTATTTTATGTATTTGTAGGCGTTTTGATAAATAAACTTTGGTGGACGTTTTGGGTCAAAAGTGAAAAAGATATCCAGAAAAACTACTAAGGGCTCTCCAATTTTGGATTTGGAAACATCAGTGCTAAAGGCACTTGTGCACTGGATAGGTGGCACCCGTGTACTGGATAGGTGGCACCTTTTCTTCTTCATCGTTTAATAAGAATTTTGGTGGGGAATTTCTTTTTTGGCAGTGAATTTTCCTGGATTGGATCTGGGGGAGATTTAATCAGATTTTCTCATACATTTAAATTGATACCACCCTGTTATGATTAAGCAGGGATGGTAAGTCTTTTAGATTGTGCTTGTCGTAGTGCGGGTTGTGCAAGGCTTGACAAGCCGGCATAAAAACTATGTTATACATTAATGAGATAATCTCTAGCCTACCTGGTACTTGCTACTGGAAAAAGGCTTTGGTTTGGTTTGGTAAGTCTTTTAGATTCGAAAAGAAAAGGGGTTTCTACATCTTGTTCTCGACAAAACACGGTGAAAGTTTCCGGAAATTTGCATGACATATTTGGAAGATAGTAAGGGGATTGAAGAAGATATATTGTCCGAGGTTTTGACTCTATCATATAGAAGGTTTGGAAAACTAAGAAGTTGCAGAGAGATTGAACACCAACAGGAGAGGAAGAACACGAAGAATATATGACTGAAAAAAACTGGGCTTATCTCTAACATCTTGAATTTTCAACATATGTAAGGTATTTTTATTTTTCCTTCTTTACACTTGTGAGGCATGAACAACTATTTTGAGAGAGTTATTACTGCGAGGAGCTAAACACAATTACTGAGATAACGAAGGAAGCCGTTTTTCCAATAATAAAATTGTAATTTCTTATTTAATTAATTTTTTCAATTCTTTTATTATTTTTATTACTTAGTTTTGATTTCCTTTTAATACTTTATGCTTAGCCTAAGACTTGATGTTTCGTGCTTTTCATTACGGCTATTATTTTGAAAATCTACTTATTGGCAATACTTTAGAATCAATTTGAATTTAAAAAGTTGCATAATTATTAATATTGAATCACTTAAAAATTGGTTAATGGTGGAATCGTTAGTCTCAGTTCTTTCTATAATCTTGATATCGTATTTTGTTTGAATTTTCTATTTTTAGTTTTAGAATTTAGGTCTAAAAGGATTCTTCACAAGTCTTAATGAAACAACTTTATTTACCAGTTTTCTGAAATGAGCAAGTTTTTGGGCGTCGGGACGCGGACTTGTTTTTAGGTTTAGTTTTGTTTTAGTAGTAGTTTTATTTTTAGATTTTTATTCTTTTGTATATTTTATGTTTTTGGGTATTTATCTATTTGCTACCGGTTTTGGATCGAGAGAAAAAAAGTTGAGCCAAAGATTTTGGTGATTGATTAAAGATTTGGAGTCAAAGATAAAGCAACAAGAACGGGAAAAGAAGACAAATATTTTAATTTACTTTAGTTTAATTTTTAGGGTATTTGCTTCCTTATTAGAAAACTATATTAGGAAATGTCTTATTATTTTTGTAATTTTTATTTTATTTTTAGATACTCTGGATATTAAACCTTACAGAAGGGTATATAAACTGCACAGGGAAGGACGAAAATTTTGATATTGTCTCGGCCCATTGGGTTCGTACACTGACACAAGAGTCAGTGTCCCGAGTCAACTTCAACTGATTCATCGTCCGTCTGGTACGGGAGGTAAAACTCTATCAACCCATGAATCTTTTGTCACCGGGTTTTCTGTATTCTTTCATGTGCATATATGCTGAGGACCTGAATACAAATTTAATTTTTTTTAATAAAGTGCAATAACTAGCCATATAAGATAAGGATTCATATTTCATCATTGTATCCTTCTTGCCCGCTTCAGGATCACGTTACCGAACGCGAACCTAAACCTAAAATTGGACCAAAAAGAAGACCGATAGGGTAACGAGTTTATTCAAAACACTTCCGAAAGGAATGTATTGGGGACTTTGTTAGCTCAACTCAAGGATCAGGAAGATTATTTTAAATTAATTAGAGCCGCCTTGTAACCCAGGGAAACGTGCCAAAGAGGTAGATTATTCAAGTTTCCCAAAGCTTACCATGCTTCTCTTCGACTTAATCTAATTCGGGTCGTTCTATAGAGAGTTTCTAAAATTGTAACTAGTTGCCTCTTTGAAGAATAAAACCGTATCTGGAAACAATCTAAGTGGAGCAACCACGTTTTTTGTTTGCTAGATTCAATAAGATTGATTTGGTTGAGTCAGCCTTGTTTGTGTTTGTTTAGAATTTCCTTCCAATTAGGATTTATTTTTATGTATGCCAAGAACGCTCGAGACTACCAATGAGTGTACTTCGAGAAGAGATACTCTAGGTCGTTTGATTAGTGAAAAGCCTAATAGTTCTGTTTCCAGAAACGAGGATCTCGAAGCCTCTTATCTAGAGAACCATGTTTTTGAAAAAACAATTAATTTTGAGAATTTGTCATTGTGTGAAAAATCTTCTCCTAATACTTTGATAGTGCCAGCAATTTGAATGTGAAAAGTTCGCCTTGAAATTACACAGAAGAATATGCACTATGGTCCAGGGTTCTGGAACCATGCACAATGATAGTCCATAATGGCATGTATGCCTTTGAAATTACAAGCACTTAGCAGTGTTCAATAATACTCAAGACTAAACAATAATCCATAATCTCAAAGTGATTTTGTGAATAAAGTTGTTTTAGAAGTGTTTATGAGAGTTGTACCAAAAGCGAACATAGTCATACATAATAGTTGGTGACCTTCTGCTAAAGTGGAACTGTATAGGTTTGCAAACCTCTAGTAGTTCGCTAAGTCGGGTCATAAGGGTCTGCAAACCTTGACAGTTCGTGAAATCATATTTAAGGGGTTTGCAAACCTACCCCCCATTCCGGAACTCCGATGTAAAGGGTTCGCAAACCTCTACAGTCCGCGAAATTCATATTGACTTAGGTGATACATACAAATGTGTTCCTTGCGCCAAGCAGTTCTAAATCTCTCATAATTAAATTTGAAACATTCCCGATGGCCATAGTGCACAGTTTCTTAGACAATTTCCGAACACTCGATTTGAAAATAAAATAGTTTGTGAACAATAAATTGTCCTAACTAAGATTTCTAAGGATCTATGAACATCCATTGCTTGAATTATATTTCGAGAGTTTAACCAAGACAAGCTTGAACTAGAAATTTATTCTTTGCAATATTAAATCTACTAAAATCACACAACATAGTCTCATAAGATAGAATGGCATATGCCATGACTAAATAGTATAGGTCGGTCTTCACATACCTATTTGTTGATGAAATTCTCGCAAATGTCATCGTTTGTTCTTCAATCTTCAAGGGTTATTCAGTGATGTCTGATACTCAACTACCATTTTCAAAATTAAAAAAAAAAAAAAAAAAAAAAAAACTACCATTCTTTAATCCTAGTCCGAGACTTGACTTTAGTAGACTAGAAATCAAGATATAGTTTTGTACACCTGCCATTGATAACAAGCTTGAGATAACAAAACTTGCGAGTTCGACCGAGCGATGTTTTAATACAGATAAAACAATATAATGCAGTAAAGAAACAACATTATACACCATAATTTTTGTTAAAGAGGAGACCTACAATACAGCAGTAAAACCCCCAGACCTTATCCAATTTGAACACTACACTGTATTAAATCGCTACAAAAACTAGCATACTATCAGACTTCAGACTGAAGTGTAGTTAAGACCGAATAAACCCTCCGACAAATTTAGCTCAGTCGTACTATTTACATCTCTTAAATCTCGCAAGAATTTCTGCACTTGATTCCTTAGATGACGACCTTTACAGGACTATGAGTTGCTTCAGGGAAGTGAAGATTTTAAGTTATCTTCCTCTAACATGAAGCTTGTTGCTTTCCTTCAGATATGTTTTAATCAAGGTAATAGATATTTTTTTTATTCTGAGGGATCTTCAAGAGAAAAGAAGATAACAATCAAACCTCAATAATTAGGATAACTTAGTTACTCTCTTAAAAAGGTTATATAGATGCCTAATCGATTCTACCTTACAAGATCAATCAAAAACAAGTTTATATATCAATTTTGTGGAATATTAAAAAGTCTAAAACAAGGATCAATTTGTAATTTCTATCAATCTTATTCCCTAATAAATAGTTCTTGAATGGTCGTATGACAAACAAACCTTTAAAATAGACAAGAACTACGATGATCAAAATAAGATTCCAGATATCAAAGATCTATCAGGTAAAAGATAATTTGACCGGGATTCACGAATGCCTTAGGAAATATTTTAAAGGTCGTAACCTAATTATGTTTCGCAAAGAAACCTAGGTCTTTTGAGGACGAATTTAGCCAAAACTAGTACACAACGTGTCATTCCACTATTTGTAATGATGAAATGAGCTAGGTTGCTTAAAGTTTAAGCAATAGTTTCGTGTAGACAGAGCAAGTTCGTGAACTAGTTTCCATCGTAACTGATCAATATATATATTGATTCCAAAGGATGGAAACCTGTTGATGGGTGAAAACGATTTGCTGGTTTTTTAGGAAAGCGGAGACTCGAGCGTGCGGGCGGAGACTCATCGACCGAGCAAATTTCCTAAACCTTTTTCAAACAGATTCACTGCATGAGAATGCTTTGAGTTCGAGAGATCAATCTGTATGACTCCATCCTAAACCAAGAAAATGGCCGTTCCAGAGTCAATTCAGTCATAAAGAGGGATGAGGGTCGATCCGTAGGAGGGAAGATGAGAAGTGTGTGTGAGATCAATGATGATCAAGGATTGTGAATGTATTGATGATTTCTACAAATTTGTGAACTGTTGGGTTCGGATGAGATAAGTTTTGATCGATTGAGTGATGATTTCTTGTGTATCGGAATTGTTTTGTCGATCATGGATTCAGAAACTAATTTATATTGCAAGAATATTAGACACATTGATCCCAGTAAGTGTGACGGTTGCTGGAGTGAAAGAGTGAGAAAGTGAGAAATTATGGTTAAACCAGTTCCATGTCGTGTGGAGACTTGGTTGATTGTCCATCCACTACTTTGCTAACTTCCTCAACTGCCCCCCCCCCCCCCCCCCCATGTGACGTGATTGATGTCTCATGAATGTGGAGTCTGGAAGGCAGACATATTTTTAATTAGTCAGTTGTTGACTTGATTAGACGATGAGTGTTAGCCTTGATGAGTCGAGCATAATGAACGAATGTAGTATGCTCTGAGACTCATGGATTGAGCATAAGGTGTCTGTTGAGACAGAATTATGGGAAGACGTTGAGTTTTGATGAATTGTGATATATCATTTTACTAGTCGAGGTAATAATGATATTTTGATAATTTGGATCGAGCGTCCGATGAGATTGCTCGATCAAGGATTTATTTTGATATGTCGAGTATTCGACAGGAAACCAACGATATTGTTGACTATGCAGAATGCTCATTTCTGATCTAATATATCATGAATGATCGAATGACAAAGTAGGAATCATAAATATTGGATGTTCGTCTGTTCGAACCACATTGCTCAGTCGAGCAAAAATGTTGGTAGCAGGACCAAACATTAAATTAGAATATTGACTCGATATTGATAGTTCAATCAACACAAGGAATATTGTTCGATCAAGCAATTGATGGTTAAATCGTTAGAAGTGAATTCTGAACCCAGTTGATCATGTATTTTGCTAACTTAAGCAATTTAGTTTTGATAGATGAGCAAAATAAATATTGCTAGGTTAAGCAAATATTGCTCGATTCATGAATTATTGGTAGAGAATAAAATATTAAATTAAAATACTAGTAGCTGGATCGAATATTGTATAATTAATTAGGATGTTGATTGCTGGATCAACATAAAATTATTAGTGTTTGAATTTGCTCAGAATTATGCTTTGCAGAGCATTTGGTTTGAAACCCTAATTTTGATTGATTGTTGATCAACAGATGATTTACTGAAAATCAACCAATGAGTGAGAGAGGGACTAGCTACATGGGATGATGGCCCGACCAAGTAGCGCCCAGGTGATCAAATGAGCATGCACCAAATTTCTTTGTAAACCAGTTGGTGAAAGGATGATTAAATGCTTGTTTAATCATTATTAAAATAGTTCTCGTCTGAGCATTAGGTGGTAAAACCTAATTATGAAGAGATTGATTGACCAAGGAGTATGAAACCGGGCCTTGGCGGTCGTGGACCAATTGATGGTCGATTGATCGAATTCCAAGTTGTTTGGAAAGAGTTTGAACCCAATATGAATTATAGAAGATTAATTAGGTCAAAATCGTAAAAGGGTGTGGGACCGACTTTTACAAGCCAAAGGGCCGACCTTGGCCGGTCAAGGTAGCATGCCCGTGTCACCATATTTCCCGTTACTCAATTATGAGAATTTTGATATTTTCTGGTATGCGTTCGAGCAATATTTTGGATTTTCAGAAGAGTTTGATCTTGACTGAAACTCTCGATTTTGCTTGAATAAGCAAGTAGAACTTTGGTCGTGCGACCAATATTTTGAGAATATTAAAATAATGATATTTTAATATTTGTCGTGAGAAGCCCGGATGGTCGTGTGACCATTTGACTTTTTGGCTTTTGGTAGTTTGAGCAATATTTGAGAAATATGGAAAAATTAGGTTTTTTCGCATTGTGATCACTACTGTTAGTGAAATTGTAAAGGTGAAGTTGGATTGTTACCGTTTTCGTAGACGCTGATGCAAGCATCCTTATTATTCCATTATTGTGTGATTCTGTTGCTTTGTTGAAATTTGCATCTTGTATGAATGATATATTGAAGTAGAAGTGTTGTATGGATGTCACAGCTACTTTGCAGGGATGTTTGATTCCAGCCGCGATGACATTTCTATTGATGGAGAAGAAGAAGAAGAAGAAGTATCTGAAATTAAGAATACTCAGAACATGGATGATGACTTCTTCGTAATTCAGTATAGAGTTGAAAAACGTCTCCCAGGTTCTGCATTTCTCCTTCTTGTGAATCCCAGAGAAATTACTCAGAGAAAGTTGGTGTCTCCTCAAGCGTTCAATTCTGTCTGCAAGGTGAACACTATTTTGGTTCACTTATAGGATTCAAGCTTTCCCGAAAACCTTTAGCAGAATTTTATGGATGGGCGAGACACATGCTAGGTCACGATCACATTCGAGCTATGTTGAATCGTGCACAAGTAACTGAGGCCATTCGAGCAGCTAAAATCTTATTTGTTTATCATGACGTACGAGGTTTAGTAGCCTTGGTCGCTCGCTGGTGTGTCCCTACTCACACTTTTGTATGCAGATGGGGAGAATTCACCGTTACTTTGGAGGACGTGGCAGTATTGTTACATCTTCCTGTTACATGTAATCTTCCCAGAAAGCTATCAGCAAAAGAAGTGGTAATGTCTGAAACTCTGATAGCTAAGATGCATGAATTTAATAAAACCTTCATCAAATGTTGTTATGCCCAATGGTTGAGATATTGGTGGCCAAGAGATAAGGTTCCTGACAGGCATGCTGACGGTACATCAACCATTGCTGTTTTCTTATCTTTATAGTTGTCCAAAGATGTACTTGAAGACAATGGACATTTGTTGAAACCATTTGTAATTCCTTTTGCTATTAAGATGGCTAAAGGTGAGAGACTTCCTGTTGGTAGTCTGTTCTTGGGCTCATTGTTCTCTAACTTAGACTCCTTGGTTGTAGACTCCAGCGTTTTTAGCGGCTTCATGAAAATTGAATCTTATGTTAATTCAATATTCCTCCAAGCATTATTGTGGGAGAGTTTCAAGAATTATGCACTCATCCCTCATAGTGTCTTGTAAGGACCGAATGTTGATGTGCGTCGTGCTCTCTTGGAGGAAAACAATGCCAGAATCATGCGTTGGTCTACAAAACAACTTCGATCCAAGGTGCGCCTTATTAATTTATTGGACGACGAATCTGAATTTAATTTTCGTCTATGGGTATCCGTTTCTCCTCTTGTTTCTCAGTTGATCACTTTTAATGTTGGATAAAACATCACTTTGAAATCTGATACAAACCTTAGTGATGGTGAAAGATCTTTTATGCTGAGTTGTACTCCTGGCCACTTAGTATCCGTAATATGAGGAAATTTTCTTGTGGAAGAATATAATATTGACAGAACAGCATGACAGATTGGTCTTGACCAGTGTGTTCCGAATGTTCGAAGGAGCAGCAAACCATCGGTTGAGAAGCTTAGTGCTCGTTTAGATTGCACACACATGGATGGATGTGAATATTTGTTTCCCTGTTTTGACCGAGTCACATATGCAACTCCGGGTTATGTAGACTTCTGGAATGGGCAACTCGAGCGTTTCCATAATTTTATAATGATTGTCCAATCTCCAGCACAAGATCCTCCTCCTACTGAGATGACTTTTGCTAGTCCAAGATTGAAGCCAATTCCTAACGATAAACGGAAAATACTCCCTGGGTGTTCACAAGTAAGTATTTTTCTTGTCGGTTTTGTAGAAGTATGACAATTGCTTCTTTAATCATCCCATTAATTTTGCTGTAGGACGGACTTGTGGTGAGGCCTCGAAATGATGTATATTTCATGGATATATAACCAAGTTCCCAGGGTGGTGAATCCATAAGAACGAATTACAGGATGTTATCGAATACTGTAAAGTCTCTAGTTGTCTCTTTGGTGAGTCGTTAGTGCTCCTTCCACAATGACCTTTTCTTGTCCATATAATTAGGATCACAAAATAAATGTTTATTACCTTGTTTCATAATTTTGATCCATCAAGTATTGACGGTCTCCGACTCGCTCCTGGGCAAGCAATTCACGAATCCAGCACCATTGATGAAGAGAAAATCGATGTAAGTACTTCTTTGCACAACCAATTATGATTCTTCTTGAATGAAATAATAATGATTGTTATTGATGTATCCAAGAGGAGATTCTCATGGATAAACAAGATGCTAATGATGCCCATTCGTCTTCGGAAGATGGTGAGAAAGAGAATTCTCAAGACTCAGAACCGAATGAAGGTAATAATGCTCTCAATGGTGGCACCGGAAATATTGATCCCTCGAACGGTTTAGAGACCACTCAAGTAAGCGTTCATCTTGTATTTTCTTTATAGAAGTATAAAATTGTTGATTTGTGAATGAATGAATGAGAATCCATATGAATGAATGAGAAGTTTTGCCGAAATACGTCGCCAAAAAATTCAGAATTAAGTCTTTTAATAAAAACGCTATAGAATCTTCATTCGACATCAGATTTTTGCGATCTACCCCAGTTTTATTATGCCCAGGAAATTTCCTAGCATTTTAAAGAAGCTTTTTGGGTTTCGAGCAAGTTTAGAGGTCTATATCGATGAAACAGTAAACTTACAGGAAGTTTTCATAAAATTTTCAGCCGTCATGTTGTTAGATGTTTCAGCCACATCTTTTTGCTTGTTTATCCAAATGTTGTGACTTTTGGATATGTTGTAGAGAACATCCATACAAAGAGAATGACATATGACTAAACCTTAGATTCCTTACCAATTTCTCCCAGCTCATTTCTTTATACATGGAAGCGTAAAATCACTTCAGACTAGCTTGCTATAAAACGCCTTTTTGTGACTTTACACTAGTTGCTTGTGTCTTGAATACATAAATGAAGAACCTTGATGATTTTAGATCACTTACATTCTCAATTTTATGATTTCCTTTTGAATTCCATGCTTGGAGCGCTCTAACTCATGTAATCGTCGTATTAGGTGCTAAACGACGAAGTTGAGGATAACCGAGCTAATAATGATGGCACGAGTAACACTGTGGACCAATATGGTGATGCAACCATCTCTGCACTTCAGGGTCATGAGGTTGTCACTACTGAAGTCGTTGAATAAGTTGAAACCAAGGTTGTCGTCGCTTCAGAGGTGGAGAAAACCAGTCCACTGGTTGAGACCCGCATGGTAGTTCACGAATACCCAAATGCAAGGGTTGATTTTGATCCTCCATTCAGCGAGCCACTCCCGTATCATGAACTAGTTGGTGGATTTAGCCTTCCTACCGGATATGCTAGCATGTATCAGAAAATATGGGAAATCTACGGTCATATCGTCATTACCAAAGATCCCGGACGTGTTTACTTCTTGATAATGCAAGTAGGAATTATCTTGCGCATTATAAGTGATACCCGAACCAGAGCTAGAAGCAATATTTATAAAGATGTACTTTTTGATTGGGAGTACAATTATGAAAATTCTGAGAGACTTGGTTTCAATGTGAAGTGGCTTCGTCAGAAAATTGATGCCATCAAGGAGTCTCGTGAGAGGAATGTACCATTTCCCAGTGATGCTGTGATTGAGAAGGAAACCAAGATTGTCAGGTTGATCGAAGAGTTGGAGTTGGAGAAAGCAGCTTTGCAGGACTTTAAAATTGCAGAGGATAAAAAAATCTTACTTTGCCGGTTTCCTTTAATTTCCTTTCCGTGATCTCTTGAACTTTGAGCTTCTGAGAGATGTGGGGTTTTATTTGGTTTTGATTTTGTTTATTTTTTGATTGATTGGTTTTGGATAAGTGGATGATTGAGGATTGTTTCTTGGATTTGATAAAGATTTTCTTTAAGTAAAATGAACTTTGATTAATTATTGAATTCAAATACTGAATGCAAGTATTGCATACGTTTTGGAGGAATTGAAAATACAGGTGAAAGAATATCCTAAAATGCAAATTTTAGATGCTTTGGGAGTTCTTGCCTTAAACATCTAACACCCCAAACACTGAATGTATCAGACGCCGAATGCTTTGAGCCAATTTTCTTGTATTACTGGCACACTCGTCTTGCCATCCATATCAGCTAACTTGTAGTATCCACCAATAACAGATTTGGAAATCATGAAAGGCCCTTCCCAACTGGAATTCTTTGTAGAATGGATATTGTGCTTAGTTGTTTTGAGAACCAAATCTCCTACATGAAATTTGTTAGGCTTGATTGTTCTTGCTCTGAATATCTTCTGCTGGTTCGGCATTCCTCTTACAATGGGATTCCATGCTCATGCAGTCATTGAAGCTTTATGATTTTGTGGTACATATGGACACTCATGCAAGGGAGAATACCCAAGATATTCTTTGTCGTGTTTGGACATCATTTCAGCAATTAATGTCCCAGTGAGATGCTCAATTCGGAGAGGTTCCATATTCAACCACTTGGTAAAATATTATTGTGGTGAGGTTACCCATTCATAGCATCTTGCAACATCTAAGTTGCTAACAGAATTGAGTCCCCGGACCAGGAGAGCGTGTTTGAAAGTAGATGACATGGACAGATGAGGAGGAATGAGACTTGCCTGAGTACGGAATCTTTTGACGAACGCCAATGCATATTCTCTAGGTTCTTGTTTCAACCTCATCAGTGTTTTGAATTCTTCCAAGTTTGACGATGGAGTGCCCATCATATCTTCTGAGAAATATGCAACCGAAGGCGTTTCATCAGTAGTCGTCTTTTCAGCATGGATCCACGTCCGTCCGAGGATCATGTCATATCCTGGATCCTCCCTGATAATATGAAAGTAAGTTTATGTCCATGTCGAACCAACTTTCATTTTGAGAATGATGTACCCGTACGCATCTCTGGGTATTCCTTCATAATCCCTGAATGAGATGGGAGCATGAGTAGCTTCTTGTCGAGTGATGCCTGCAGCTCTGAGAGTCTTCGAAGGGATAATATTGACGGTAGTATCGACATCAACCAATGGTCTATTGAATTTATTTTCCTTAAGATTGACTGTGGTAAGAAGTCCCCAGTCGTACATCTCTTTATCCGTGACTGGAGGTTCAGGGAACGTTTTTGGAATGGACATGCACTTCCTTGACACTATGTGATTCAGAGCCGTGAACATATCTTTCCTTTGAGCCTTTCACAGATAAAGTAATTCACATATATGCTCGATCAAGGATTAAACTGCTTCTTTGACAGGTTATTCAGAGAGGGTGAAAAAGCTGATTGGAAGAGGACTTATGTGTACTCCTTCAGTCCCCAATTCTCCGGAATCGACCTTTTCCTTGAAGATGCGCTTCAGAACTTTGCAATGGCTTGTTGGATGAATGAAAACCTATGAAAACGGTAGTACCGAGGTGAAAAGCGGGGTCTAACAACCTCACCTAATATTTCACTTAGCAATCTGTATGGACTAACTCCAATATACTTTTAAGAGAATCAACTAGATAATCAGACTCAATCTTAATAAAAAGTATATCAAAGAGTTATATCTCAATTTCTCGATTCAATCCCAACTCAAACAAATGGAAATATGTGAGTCTGATTGAATACAAGAGAAATAAACTTAAACGGTACCAAAAACCAATGTTCAAGGATCAATCAATTTCAATCAACAACCAAAGGTTGTATTTACCAAGTGATCGATGCAAACGCACAACCTGTGATATTTCAATTATATAACAAAATATAATGCGGAAAAGAAATAACACAGACACCAGAAGTTTTGTTAACGAGGAAACCGCAAATGCATAAAAACCCCGGGACCTAGTCCAGATTTAACACCACATTGTATTAAGCCGCTACAGACACTAGCCTACTGCAAACTAACACTACACCATTTTTAAGGATTAGCAACGGCCCCTGGCTGTTGCTGACTGGGGTCGCAACGGAAGTTCACTGTTGCAAAACACCATGTTGCAATTTTTCGCAACGGCATAAGCTCCATTGCGAACCTCGGTCAGCAACGGAGCTTCGCCATGGCGGCTGCCGTTGCTAAATTGTTTATTCGCAACCCCCATCTGCCGTTGCGAAATTTTTTAGGAACAGAAAAAAAGAGAGGCTAAGAACCAAGCCATAGCTTAGATTCAAAGCCACAGCTTCATTCCAAGCCATAGCTTAGATTCAAATCCACGGCTTCATTCCAAGCCGTAGCTTAGATTTAAAGCCACGACTCAGGATATTAAGTTTCCCAGTTCATAAGGAAATCAACATGACATATAAACCATTTTTGAAATCAGATAACTGAGAATCCATTAACAGTTTCAACATAAAAATTAAGACTATATAAAAGCAGTTGAAGGAGTTAATAATTCAGAAACAGCAATATAACGCAGATGTTCAAATAGAATTCTGAATATTAATGAATTTTTAGAAAGAACAAATAAGAATCGGGGATACAACAGACACATACTTCCGCGAACACCACTGGGGTTTGTCCTCCGCTCCTCGGTGTGTACTTGCCCTCCATTAAGATGTATTGGAGATGACTACACAAAAAAGATGACCTATCAGAATCTTAGAAGTATAAGCCCATTGTGCAAGCACAACACACCGCATAAACACGCAACAAAGACTGTTGAAATTATAGATAAGGATTGCAGGAAAAAAAGGGAAACCGACATACAACTCAAAGGTTTTTTCATTATGAAATTGGCTAGTAATGAATAAGAATCCAACCTGAATAGCAATTTGAGCACTAGTAGCATCTTCATATTCAATAACTGCATAGCAAATACCAATATCCTACACACCAGAAATCAGTCAATTTCTTTCAATATAGAGACCAAAATCACATACGGTTCTATTTGAACCAGACAATATGTTCAGTTGCTTGCAGTGACCACACCTGCGAAGGAAAAAAAAACATGCATAAGGTTTTATGGAATAATCCGACAAATGTTAAAATTCGATGAGAAGTAAGCAGTAAGGTCACTTTTTTATTTGAGTGATATGGATGTCATAGCAGGTCAGTAACAATGAGAATCCAATACCATTAAATGAGAATCCATACAATTATATTATTTGAGGTTTTGTATGCAATGCGTACAAGCCTAAAATGAATAACTTACATCAGTTTCCTTCTATGATACTGAGACAAGAACAAGACACCGTTAAACAACTTGTAAGATTCTGAATTAGTCGTTATTTCAACACAAGAAGGTATAAATAACAAGAGAGGTGATCAATCAAATATTCATTTTTTATTTTTCCCACAATTCTGGAAGTGTAAAAACTCTGTCATGTCTTAGTACCAGATGTACATTGTAATCATACAGAGTTGAAATAGTGGATAGTGTTAACGTTTTCACAATTAGGGAGTTGAACGATATTTTTCCAACTTACTTCTGTATGACCTCATAAAGATGCAATCAAATCTTTTAACGAGTCATCATTAGTGTCAACTCCTGGAAGCTGCAAGAGAAATGATGTATCAACATACGCACAAAAGGCATACTCCAAAAGTCCAAACTAAAAGTATACTGCACTATTCAACAACAAAAAACTATATATATATATATATATATATATATATATATATATATTGTAGAAAGGATTGATGAGACATACGCCTGTTTCAGTAAGCTTGACTTCTTGATTACTATTTTCACGTGTATAATATTTACGCAACTTCTCTTTCGACTGGAGTTTGCAAATATATGAGAAGCAGAAAATTAGTTAGGACAATTTTAGTCATACTACTATCTTGTAAAAGTAGAATTCAGTCATGATACCTATCTCGTTTTCATGCCTTTCTTGCACTCCATCTGCAACCTTTGGACCCAAATTAACTTCTCTCAGAGGGTCTAGGAGAAGCCTTCTTTTTCCATCTTTGCTTCTCTAACATTTCTTCTTTCCTGATACATCACATCTCTTTATTAGGACAACTTTCCAGAAAAAAAATTACAGCTTAAAAATGATATTTTCTTCAAAGAAATTTACTTACATCTGTCCTAAGTTGAAAAGGCTTTGGATTTGTCAGCTTTGATTTCCTGTGCTTCACTTCAAGGGGACCACCATTAGCAGGTGCGGCACAACTTCCTTTTAGAGGTTTACTCTCTTTGCCATTAACCTGCATTGCATTTTACCACATCCAGTGAGCTTGAATAATTGGAATCTATTTTCAGGATTATTATAGCAAAAAGTTGAGAATTTAAAATTTCAAAGTATGGAAAACAACTACTAACCTTTCGAAGGTTTTTAGAATGCTCGCTATGATTTATATTTTTTTGAGAATTCTCATCGTTGTGGTTGGAATCACTGACAATAATGAGTTTAAGATGTTATAAACATCTTGTGAAGATAACAACGAATCTTATAAATCTCAAGCATATAAAAGAACCAAACTTTTTAGACATGTGTTACCTGTTCTCCGCATATGCATTTTCTTTATCATCACTGCCATTAGTCTTTATACCTTCATCCTTGCGCAAAGGTTCAGTAAGCTTGACTTCTTCACTCTGGTTTGTAGGTTATTTTGCATTGCCTGTGTGGACATCTGGAGTGATGTACGCAGAAAGCAGAAGATATCGTATTTCATAAGCAAACTTTTTAAAAAAAATGGAAATCAAAACTTGTTGGAAATTGGAAGTTTAATATATCGGTCTAAGTCTCTAGGTTTAACGCTCTAGCAATGCAGTGTCGTCATCGATTAAACATACGAGGAACAAGTATTCATAGTAATCCTGCATCGTTAACATACTGTTCCAAGCAAGAAGACACCCATTCCCTAGAAGACAACAAATTAGCATTGTCATCTTTTGTCCCTGTTAGTAATTTAATCAAACAAAATGAATTCAAAACTTACACCCTCCAATAAAAAATAAGTAACAAAAAGCAATCCCCTTATTCAATCAGAAAACATGTGAATAACACACACCCCTGGTTTGTCCATAATGCCACCACCACTTCCACTATGGGATGTCATGTCCATCACCTTCTATGAACTCCTACCACTTTCATCAGCAAATGCCATGAGTTACTCCTCTTCCTTTGAAATCCTAGCAATAGTAATACAACAACCAACTTAAATTTACTGCAAACGTGCAAATAAACCTGAACATTTAACTAATCAAGACAAATTTGATATACCTGATTCAACAGACAACTGCAAACAATAATCAATTGAATCATGTAAAAACCAAACCATCAATCTCATAACCATATTCAAACAAAACCATAGCCACATCTACAATACTTGAGTTAACAGATGTAAACTACAAAAAATTCTCATTTGATAAATCCCTAAAATTCACATCAGCATCAATTAAGGCAGAAATAAAACTAGGGTTTCCTTTACCAACATCATACCAACGAAGAGACGTAATCTGAGTTTCAGTATAATTAACAATTGCTTTAGAAAACATAAAGTACTCTTGATTATTGTTGAAGATCCTCATTGACTATTCTTCATCGATTCAGAACAAATCTTCAACAATGATGTTGTTGATGGATTTTGCTGGTGAATCTTCGTTTTCAGTTGGTGTTGATGAAGAGAACAGAGAAGATATGATGTTTTTTATGGATTTCGTAGATGAATCTTCGTTTTTTATTTATGAAAAAGCAGTAGAAGAATAAGAAACAACAGCAACAGCGACAGGGATAGAGACCCCGAAGAATAGAAAGAGAGAAGGGGTAAGTTAATAGGAGAATTAGGTTTTAAAGGATCTCACACACGTCAAGTCAAGTCAAAATGTCAAACTAGGTGTTACCAGCCACATGGTCTAACCGCACACGTAAAATCTCCGCAGTTGTTATTCGCAACCTTCCTGCTGAGGTTGCAAAATTCGCAACAGATATTTGCCGTTGCGAATAATTAACAACAGAAAATTCGCAACGGCACTAGTGCCGTTGCTAAACTGTGTTGCTAATCCCTTAAAATGGTGTAGTGTAACTTCGGTCTGGACTGTAGTTGAACCCCATTCAATCTCATACTGATTCAAGGTACAGTTGCGCTCCTTACGTCTCTGATCCCAGCAGGATACTACACACTTGATTCCCTTAGCTAATCTCACCCACAACTAAGAGGTGCTACGACCCAAAGTCGAAGACTTTAATAAACAAATATGTATCACACAGAAAAGTCTACAGTAATAGATAAATCTGTCTCCCACAGAAATACCTACGATTTTTGTTCCGTATTTTGATAAATCAAGGTGAACAGGAACCAATCGATAACCAGGACTTATATTCCCGAAGAACAGCCTAGAATTATCAATCACCTCACAATAATCTTAATCGACTAGCGAAATAAGATATTGTGGAATCACAAACGATGAGATAAAGATGTTTGTTATTACTTTTCTATCTTGCCTGTCGGATAAATTAATCTCAATCCAATCTTACGATTGCACTCAATCACGATAGAAACGGCAAGATCAGATCACGCACTACAGAGAAAATAGTTGGGTCTGGCTTCACAATCCCAATAAAGTCTTTAAGTCGTTAACCTACATGGTCTCGGTAGAAACCTAAGGTTAAAGGAGAATCGACTCTAGCTTATATAACTAGTATCACACAAGAGATATGGGGATTAGGTTTCCCTGTTGGTAGAGTTCTCCTTTATATAGTCTCCAAATCAGGGTTTGCAATCTAAGTTACCTTGGTAACAAAGCATTCAATATTCACCGTTAGATGAAATCCTGATTAGATTCAAGCTAATATCTTTCAACCGTTAGATCGAACTTAGCTTGTTATACACAAATGAAATATACGTCATTTAGGTTTGAGTAACCATACCTAAACGTGTACACCTAGTTGGTTCAACAGTAGTTAACCAATGGTTAGCCATATGAGCACTTTTATATCAACCTTATTCATCTTCACCATAACTAGTCCAAATGACTCAAATGAACTAGTACAAGAGTTGTTCAATTGCTTAGATCTCATAGAAGTATACAAGACACAATCGAAGCAAAATCGGTTTTGATTCACTCGAATTGATTCATGAACATTATAGCCACGGTTTTCAAATTGCATTCCTTAATATATAAATGTTTTAGTTCATGAACAAACCAATTTTAGAAAGTAACACACTTAAGTATGCGTATGGGTATGCGTACTTAAGTAACCGGATTTGAGTTTGTTTTGGTTTCCAAACTCAGCAGAAATTCACGGTCGTGAACTTCCGCCAGTATGCGTACGGGTACGCATACTTAACCAGTTTCCATCAACCATTTAGTACACACACAAGTATGCATACATTTGGTTCCCGGTTTTGGACTTACACACTAATACGCGAACACATTATATGCTTATATCCAAAGATGGTTACATGTTCTAAACTCTTTATTTCAATCATTGAAACATTCTTAGAGGATGTTAAATATAGGTTATTCACACACTATTTTTCATCAAAGCAATTTTCAAGATATTGAAATGCTCAATCATGACTTTCGTCACTTGTAAAGATGAACTTGGCCAAAACGAAAGCTTACCAAAACATATTTCGAGAAATAGATAAGCGAGATAAACTCGGCTCGAAATAGCAAATGTGTATAATCGAAGTCTATATAGCAATACGACTTTTGTCTCAAGATAGGAGATAGAGTATATAGACTTTTGAGTGATAGATAAGTTCAAGTCTCCACATACCTTTTTGTTGATGAAGATCCACCAGTTCCTTGAGTAGTTCTTCGTCTTTGCATGATGAACGCCGTGGAGTCTAGAGCTCAACTACACTTTTTATCCTAGTCCGAGACTTAGCTATAAGTAGACTAGAAATCAAGACTTATAGTTTTTGCAACTAAACTTGACAACAAGCTTGTGATAGCAACGCTTGCGAGTTCGACCGAGCAATACTCTAACACGAGGATTCTCCATTTCCTCCTTAGTCGGCTCTTCCCTGACGTAAGGAAATTTGATTGCACCCTCTTGAATCCAGACTTCTAATAATTCGATCACCTCTTCAATGGGAAAAGGAAAGTCTGGGTCCGCCATATCATTTTGCTGACACTGAGTTGACGCTTGTGCGTTCCGAGTTTGGTCATCTTTCCTTAATGCTTTTGCAGGAGCCTGGGATGTTGGAGAAGCGTTCTTATGTTGTTCTGTCTCGGCTTTCCTCTTGCTTCCTTCAACAACAACATTCGTGGAAGGTTGAAGGTTGTATTGCTTGTTGATCAGGCGCCTGGCGTTGCCTCGAGTTTCCCATGGTTCCTCGACTTTTATAGCTTTTGCCCTTTCCAGTAAGGCCAGCGCCTGGCAGTAGTTGCTGAGCGTTTGGATGCTTCATGAAGCTCTGAGAAAGTCTGGAATCAAAGATTTTCCAGTAAAGATCTATAGACCGGGATCATTCCATTAATGCACAAGTCTACAAGTTGTTGTTCAGTGACATTTGGGTCGTGACAATCCAAAGCTTGGACTATGAATTTCTTCACATAATCGCTCAGGATGCTCATTGTTCTTCTGAAACATCCTTCTCAGATCAGGGAGAGTAACTTGTTCCGAGACGAAGAAGTACTTCTTGTAGAAAGCATTAATCATTTCTCCCCAACTGGCGATGCTTCCTGGTGCGATGTTGTTGTACTAGGTATATACCTTGCCTGTCAAAGACTTTGAAAATTCTTTCATACGGACGACATGTTGTACTTATGTTCGCCCAATGATTCTAGGAATCGAGAAACATGTTCTCGAGCATTGCATGTTCCATCATAGAGAGTGAACGTTGGAGAGGTATAACCCTTCGGAAGAGGAATCCTATGTGTAGCAGCAGGGTATGGAGGTTGGTGATGATGGACAAAGGATGTCTTATCTTTTCCACGATTCTCCAAGAGGCGCTCCAAATCTTCCCGAGTGATGAAACTGGATGACTCTTTCGTTGGCGGGTAATCTGCATCATTGTGGACCTCGTCATCTTCCAGGATATGGATTGGAGATATTTCAGGATCAGCGGCCGAGGATACTTCCTTGGCTTTTCCTTTTTCTGCCTGACATTGGGTTTGAGCTTTTCCGGGCGACAACTTGTCTGTGAGATTCTTGAGATGGGTGCATAACTCTTTCTGCGTTGTACCCATGTCTATTTGATTTTTGGCGAGAATTTCCTGAAACTTCATGAGATCAGTTATGGTAGGTGGACTTTCTATGATTTATTCAGGAGATCGGCCAAAGAGAGGATTATTTCTGATGTTGGTTTGAGGAGGGGTAGTAACAGTAGCGCCGTTGTTGGAAACGGGAGGAGTGACTGGCGCACCACCACCGTTGCTAGTGCTAGCATTGTTTGGGTTAGGATTCGTAACTGAACATGACCTAAGATCAACCATTTTGACGAATTTGGATTGCAACCGAGAGATTAATCTCGCACTGTGGTCGCCAATCTGTTGATGGGTGAAAACGATTTTCTGATTTTTTAGGAAAGCGGAGACTCGAGCGTGCGGGCGGAGGCTCCTCGACCAAGCAAATAGCTTAAACCTTTTTCAAACAGATGCATTGCACGTGAGTGCT
The DNA here is from genome assembly GCA_023531105.1 of Papaver atlanticum. NCBI lineage: Eukaryota > Viridiplantae > Streptophyta > Magnoliopsida > Ranunculales > Papaveraceae > Papaver > Papaver atlanticum. The sequence continues at coordinate 80,670 of JAJJMB010011474.1, read as the reverse complement.
TTGAGTTCGAGAGATCAATTTGTAGGACTCCGGCCTAAACCAAGAAAATGGTCGTTTCAGAGTCAATTCGGTCATAAAGAGGGATGATGGTCGATCTGTATGAGGAAAGATGAGAAGTATGTGTGAGATCAATGATGATCAAGGATTGTGAATACGTTGACGATTTCTGCAAATTCGTTAACTGCTGGGTTCGGATGAGATAAGTTTTGATCGATTGAGTGATAATTTCTTGTGTATCGAAATTATTCTGTCAATCGTGGATTCAGAAACTTATTTATATTGCAAGAATAGTAGACACATTAATCCCAGTAAATGTGACAGTTGCTGGAGTGAAAGAGTGGGAAAGTGGGAAATCGTGGTTAAACCATTTCCATGTCGTGCAGAGACTTAGTTGATTGTCCATCCACTACTTTGCTAACTCCCCCAACTGCTTGCGCGACTTACTCACATTTCTCATCGTTGTTTTACACACGTGCCGTGGGCCGCCAAACCAAAACCCTAGTGAATATCCCCTCATGTGACGTGATTGATGTCTCATGAATGTGGAGTCTGCAAGGCAGACGTGTATTTAATTAGTCAATTGTTGACTTGACTTGACTAGACGATGATTCTTAGCCTTGATGAGTTGAGCATAATGAATGAACTTGGTATGCTCTGAGACTCATGGTTTGAGCATAAGGTGTCTGTTGAGAAAGAATAATAGGAAGACACTGAGTCTTGATAATATTTTGATAATTTTGATCGAGATTCCGATGAGATTGCTCGATCAAGGATTTATTTTGATATGCCGAGTATTCGACAGGAAATCAAATATATTGTTGAATTATGCAGAATGTTCTTTTCTGATATAATATATCATGATCGAATGACAAAGTAGGAATCAAAAATATTGGATGGTCGTCCATTCAAACAACGTTGCTCAGTCGAGCAAAAATGTTGGTAGCAAGACCAAACATTAAATTAGAATATTGATTTATGGATTAGTAAAATTTTCAAATATTGATAGTTGAATCAACATGAGGAATATTGCTCGGTCGAGCAATTGATGGTTAAACCGTTATAAGTGAATTCTGAACCCAGTTGATCGTGTATTTTGCTAACTTAAGCAATTTAGTGTTGATAGATGAGAAAAATAAATATTTCTAGTTTGAGCAAATATTGCTCGTTTGAGCAATATTGGTCGATTTATGAATTATTGGTAGCGGGACCGAATAAAATATTAATTAAAAATGCTGGTAGATGGACCGAATAGTTAATTAGGATGTTTATTGCTGGATCAACATAAAATTGTTAGTGTTTGAACTTGCTCAGAATTATGCTTTGCAGAGCATTTGGTTTGAAACCCTAATTTTGATCGATTATTGATCAACTGATGATTTAATGAAAATCAACCAATGAGTGAGAGAGGAACCAGCTACATGGGATGATGGCCCGGCCCAACCATGTAGTGCCCAGATGCCCAAATGAGCATGCACCAAAGTCATTTGTAGACCAGTTGGTGAAAGGATGATTAAATGTTTGTTTAATCATTATTAAAATAGTGCTCGTCCGAGCATTAGGTAGTAAAACCTAATTATGAAGAGAGGGACTGACCAAGGGGTATGAAACCGGCCCTTGGTGGTCGTGGGACCAATTGATGGTCGATTGATCAAATTCCAAGTTGTTTGGAAAGAGTTTGAACCCAATATGAATTATAGAAGATTAATTAGGTTAAAATCGTAAAAGGGTGTGGGACCGTATTTTGTTCGGTCAAGGCAGCATGCTCGTGTCACCATATCACCCGTGACTCAATTCTTAGAATTTTGATATTTTCTGGTGTGCGTTCGAGCATTATTTTGGATTTTCATAAGAGTTTGATCTTGACTGAAACTCTCGATTTTGCTTGAATGAGCAAGTAGAACTTTGCTCGTGCGACCAATATTTTGAGAATATTAAAATAATGATATTTTAATATTTTCCGTGAGAATCCCGGATGGTCGTGTGACCATTTGGTAGTTTGAGCAATATTTGAGAAACATGGAAAAAATAGGTTTTTTTGCCCAAACGAGGGAGTTTCATGAGATGAGAGAAGAAATAATAATAATAATAATAATAAAATTAGGAATTAGAGAGGTGTGGGCCGACCACGGCCAAGGCATGGCCGGCCGTCCACTGTGCCCGGTCTCGTGCTCTTCCTTATTTTATATTATTATTTTTCATCATGTAAGGATATATGGAGAAACTAGGAGTTTTGCTCAAACGAGGAAGTTTGCTAAAACAAGGAGTTTTCATAAGACAAGGAAAATAATAAAATAGGTTAAAATAAAATAAAGGAAGAGGCGGGACCGGCCATGGCTGTGTGACCAGCCGACCGGTGGGCCCGGTCCCGTGCGCCTCTTGTTTATTTTATTTTATATTATTTTATTTCATTATTTTGCATAGGTTTCCTCGTTGCCCATATTTTTGAATGCTCGTTTATGCATTTGGGTGCTCACTTATGCATATTTGGGTGTTGGTTCGTGCATTATTGTTAAGTACACTCACACCATTTTCTCGGGGCTTACTCGGTGCTGGCCTAAATGCCCGAAAAGCTAATATCTATTACTAATCCATGGAATTCAGCTGAGAATAAGCAATGAAACGGAGTAATTAGATAGATTGACTATCTATTACTAATCCATGGAATTCAGCTGAGAATAAGCCATGAAACGGAGTAATGAGATAAAAATAGATTATTTTCTAGGAATTCAATTGATGAATGTTGCGCTAGAATTAATGTATGAATTGCTCTATACTAGCATGCAATATGTCTAGTAGCGTTTATTCGAGAATCGAGGGATGAGATGGTAGAGACATCATACTCGTTCTAAATACTAATTCTATATAGTCAAGGAACATTGAGACATCCTGAAGACGTTAACGCTCTATACTAGCATGCAATATTGTCTAGGAGCCATCCAATCATCATCGATTCCTATAAAGAAGTATTGATGAAATATGCGAAGTGCCGCAAGCTTAGTTGAGAGGCTTTATGGATCACATATTCATGCATTCTCTGAGAGGGTGTACACTTAGTCAGAGATTGTGAAATGAGCTTTCACAAATCCTAAAATATGAGTTTCACATACGTGTCTGAAGCCGTGTCAGAAATATGAAAAATCATGATTTTACGATTTTAGACTTTGTCGAAAATCTACCATCAACAAAACCATGTAACCATATGAGAATAGAAACCATGTATACACATGTATTTGTCGTTTAAGGACCTATACAATAGATAGTCCATGAAATTAGCTCATTAGGTTTGTGAACCGTCAAGCAAGGTTGGAGTTCAAGAACACCCAAAAACATGATAGTTCGTGAACTGAAAAATAAAAAATAAAAAATAAAAAACAATTCGTGTACATTAGATGTTTGAGTGTCCAGGAAAATATTAAAAATTGCCTAGTTCACGAACTCATAAAAGTTCACGAGCCAACAAATTTTTCGTGAACAAAAGAGAAAACTTTACAAAGTATCCAGTGACACCTTGAAAATGCATAGTTTGCAGACCAAGAAAATCAGTTTGTAAACTCTTGTACACTTTGGAGTTCGGGAACATCAAGTTTTTGCATAGTTTGCGAACTCAAAAAATCATTTCGTGATCAATATTTCAACTTGATGATTTTAGACTTATACTTATCCTGACAGAGTTTTTTGAACAATACATTGTTCTTAACCTTAAAAGCAATAATATATATATATATCCAATTCTTGAGCTCATAGTTCGAGATCAAATCAAGTACAAGCTTGATTGTCTCATAACTCAGAAGATCGAATGTTAAAAATAATGAGCAAATACGATTGTTTGTCGTTAGATGTCTTTGTTGATGAAGTCGCAGATGTTTTCTTTGTTTTTCAGTCTTCAATCTTCGAGGATATTCGGTGATTTCTGATACTCAACTACCATACTCCAATCCTAGTCCAAGACTGACTTTAATATGATATAAATCAAGATATTTGGTCAACTAACATTGGCAACAAGCTTGACATACCAATATTTTTTGGTGCAACCGAGTGATGCTCTAACAATTAAAAAAAATATAACTCTAATCATAATCTCCTACTCTTCCCCCTTCTTCCACTTCATCATCATCCTCTTATTTTGCTATTTGTATTTCTCATCACGGTTTACGAATTATTACCAGAGGTAAAACAGAACTTGTGTTAGATTCCCTTTTACCTTCCCCCAAATTCTTGGTGTCGCCTGTCAAGGTCAATGAGTTTCAGAAGTCTAAAGACTTACTTTCATTGTTCTCTTTTTAGCTTTCTCTGTGAGTTGTTTTTTAAAACAAAGAACAAAATTTAATTAATGATCCAAACAATATACGGTTCGCCCAAAAATGTTATAATTCGGGTAACACCCGTAATTTCCGCTTAGCGCGTGCTTAAAGATGCGTCATTGGCTTGAGATGAAGTTTATTTTATGTATTAAGAGGAACATTGGCCTAGTGAAAAGGAGAGGATACCAAGAACACTACTAACTTTTTGTTTGGACCTATAAGACAAAACCTAATACAATTGCAAGTAGACCAACTTATATAATGATCCTTGAAAAATATGTATATAAGGTTTATCTTTCTTATACAATAAGTAGTTTGGATCAAAGATCCGCGAACCTGATTGTGTACAAAAACTCTTAAATGCTCTCATAAATCAATATCCAAGGTCAACCTAGTATGTACCGGAACAATACACGAACCAAATCCCAACAAGAACAAGTCTTGTAATCTATATTTCAAGATACGAATTCACTAGAACAAGTATTGTAGGTTATATATAGTTTTAGTTAAAAAACTGTATAGGTTGTTTATCGAATCACTTGCTTTTACTTTAATTATATCAAACACAAATATAATGCGAAAGTAAAAAGTAAAGCGAGACAAATAGAAATTTTTTTAACATGCAAAACTGCACCTGAAAAAATCCCCGGGATCTCGTCCAGATTTAAACACCGAGCCATATTAAGCTGCTACAGACACTAGCCACCTATCAGACTTCAGACTGAAATTTAGTTACCCTCTAAGCAATTTAGTTACTGCCGCACTCCTTACATTTATTGAACCTCTCAAGGGTCTACGCACTTGATTCCCTTAGCTGACGTCCTTTACATCCTTAGAGTTGCTTCAACCTAAGTGAAGACTTTTTGATATTTTTCTTTCACAAAACACCGGTTTGGTTTCCCTTTAGATGTGCATGAAGGTATTGGAAATCTTGTGTTTGTTTTGACTAATTACCAGGTAAAAGTAATAACAAAAAAAACTTGTAGAATTAGGGTTTATACTCTTCAAAATATATAGAGATACCTACTTATTGTACAACAAGAACAATTAGAATATATTTAGAGATATTTTGTTAAAACTTCTTAAGGAATTTATGAAACACCTTATACGAAATTTTCTTTCTAATCCTGATTTTGACCAACCAGTGTCGGTATACGATATAAGATTGAAATCTATCAAATGTTGGGTTTATGATCAACAATTCTTGAATGGACTTATATCAGAAGAGAAGGACCTTAGAAGATACAAGAATTATTGAATTTGAAAACGCGGGGGGTACAACAACCATACCCAACTATTTTTTTCGAAAATCTGTATGGACTAAACTCCAATATAATTCTAAGAGCAACAAGTTACTGAGTCTCAATAAAGAGCTTTATCTCTTTCTCAACACAATCAGAAAATCAAACAGATAGAAATCCGTGAACCTGATTATTATGAGAATAACTCGGATGGTACCAAAGACCAATGTCCGAGTGTCAATCAAGTCATATCCAACAAACAAGGTCGGATTTATCAAATTTAATCGAACTACGCATAACTGTAGATGGGGCAAAACAATTTGCTGGTTTTTAAGGAATTTAGGAGATGACCATGTGGAGGAGACTCCTCGAACCGAGCAAACTTCTTAACCTTACACAGATGCACTACAAAGGGAGTGCGAGAGATCAATCTATAAGACTCTGGCCTAAACCAAGACAATGGCCGTTCCAGAGTCAATTCGGTCACAAAAGAGGATGGGTCGATCTGTAGGAGGGAAGCTAAGAAGTGTGTGAGATCAATGGTAATCAAGGATTGTGGATGTGTTTAAGATTTTTGCAAGTTTTCAGTGAACTGTTGAGTTCGAATAAGTTCTGGTTAATTTATCGAATTCTTGAGAGTGATTGCTCAAATCCGAATTCTTTTGTTGTTTCAATCATGGGTTCAGAGACTTATTTATATTGCAAGAAGTAGTAGACACATTGATCCCAGTAAGTGTGACGGTTGCTGAAGTCAATGAGTAGGAAAGTGGAAATCGTGTTAAAACCAGTTACTCATCATGCGGAGACTTAGTTGATTGTCCACCCACTACTTCGTTAACTCCTTCAACCGCTTGCACGACTTAATCACATTCTCATCATGGATGAACACACGTGCCGTAGGCCGCCAGAACAAAACCCTAGTTAATATCTCCCATGTGACACGATTGATGTCTCGTGATTTGTGGAGTCTGCAAGGCAGATGTATATTTAGTTAGTCAGTTGTTGACTTGATGAGACGATGAGTCTTTGTATTGCTGAGTTGAACATGATTTACAAATGTTCTAGGACTCATGAATTGAACATGTCTGTTGAGACAGAGGTATAATTTTCGAATGAATGTTGATAGTTAAGGTGAGCAAATATTGCTCATTCGATGAACTGTTGAATATTGATAATTTTACCAATATTTCTAGTCTGAGGAAATATTGCTCATCTGAGCAAATGTTGCTCGTTTGATGAATTATTTGGTAGCGGGACCAAATAAAATATTAATTTAAGATACTGGCAACTGAACCGAGTATAATAATTAAAGTGTTGATTACGGGATCAACATAAAGTTATTAGTATTTGAATCTGGAATTATGAACCTTGGATTTGAAACCCTAATTTTGATCAATTGCTGATCAATTGATGATTTATTGAAAATCAACCACGGAGTGAAGGAGGGACCGGCTACATGGAATAATGAGCCAATCATGTAGCGCCCAGATGCTCGAGTGGGCAAATACCAAAGTCTTTTTAAGAAAAGTTGGTGAAAAGATGATTAAATGATGGTTTAATCATTTATTAAAAATGGTGCTCGTCTATAAAACCTAATTATGAGAAAATGAGGGACCGGTCAAGAGGTCATGGAACCGGCCCTGGTTGGTCAAGGGACCGACTGACGATTGTTTGATGAAATTCCAAGTTGTTTGGAAGAGTTTAAACCTAATGTGAACAAATTAGGTCAAATGATGAAAATGTGTGAGACCGGCCTCTTGCAAGCCAAAGGACCAACCTTGGTCGGTAAAGGTAATATGCCCATGTCACCAGGATGTCCGTGTCTTAGTCCTGAATATTTTGATATTTTCTGGTGTGCATTTGAACAACATTTGAGAAAATATGAAGAAATCAGGGTTTTGCTGAAACTGAGGAACTTCATAAGATGAAGGAAATAATAATAAAATAAGGAATTACAAGGCGCGCGACCGGCCATGGCTAGGGCATGGCCGACCGGATAATGGGCCCGGTCCCATGACACCTTTCCTAATTTTATATTATTTTCATGATGTGAAGGAAATATCATGAAATTAAGGAGTTTGTTGAAACGAAGGAGTTTCCATTAGACGAAGGAAACAATAATAATAATAAAAAATAAGGGGTCGCAAGGTGTGGGACCGGCGGGCCGGCTAGTGGCCCGGTCCCGTGACACTTTTTCTAATTTTATATTATTTCCTTGATGTGAAGGAAATATCATGAAACTGAGGAGTTTCATAAGATGAAGGAAAGAATAATAATAAAATAATAAGGAATTATAAGGCGTGGGACCGGCCACAGCTAGGGCATGGCCGGCCGGCTAGTAAACCCGGTCTGTGACACCTTTCCTAATTTTATATTATTTCCTTTATATGAAGGAAACACCATGAAACTGAGGAGTTTACTTAAAACGAATGAGTTTGTTCAAATGAAGGAGTTTTCATGAGATCAAGGAAAATAATAAAATAAGATAAAAATATGGGAAGAGGCGTGGGACCGGCCACGACGGCATGTTCGGCCGGCCGGTGGGCCTGGTCCCTTTGGCGCCTTAATTAATATATATTTTTTATTATTTTCTTTCCTATTTTGCATAGGTTCATCGTTCCTTCGTATTTTTTGAATGCTCGTTCGTGCATTCAGGTGCTCGTTAGTGCATTATTGCTGAGTACACTTGCACCATTTTGTCGGGGCTTATTCGATAGTGGTTCAGATGCCCGTACGTTGAATATTTATTACTAACTCATGGAATTCTGCTGGGAAGAGCCATGAATTGAAGTAATGAAATATCATGAAGAACGTAGAATATTTTCTGAGGATTCAGTTAATGAATCTGGTGACTAGAAATAATTAATTGATGGCTCTATACTAGCGCATTGTCTAGGAGCATTTAATTATTCGAGAATGGAGCGATATGAGCTAGTTGAAGCGTCATATTTATTATGTATAGTCAGGAAAACGTAGTTGCATCCTGAAGACGTTACCGCTCTATACTAGCAGGAAAGCTGTCTAGGAGCCGTCCAATCATTAGGATTCTATACACATGTCTTTTATATAGTCATGGAAAACATTATTGCATCTTGAAGACGTTATGCTCTATAGTAGCAGGCAAGCTGTCTAGGATCCGTCCAATCATTCGATTCTATATAAAAGTGATTACTAAAATTGCTCAATATTCATGAAATGTGTCGTTGCCTCAATCGAGAGACTGCATATTCATGTGTGCTCTGAGAGACAGTATACTCAGTCAGAGGTTCTTGTGGCATGAGTTTTCATGCTTTAATGAAAGACATAAGTCTCAATATTCATCTGACTACGGGATTAGGAATATATAAGGTTACGATTTTAGCCCTTGCCAAAAATCCACCATCAACATTAAGTCCCCTGCTTAGTGAGGGACAGTCATGTTCCTCAGTCAGCACTGGATGGTGATTTTTAGTTACAGACGAAATAAGAAATTGAACTTAGTCGTAAGATAGAATGTTACCGTATTTTCGATTGTACGAGCGAACCATTGCTTGAATGAAGATCCTAGTAGCATGATGGAGCATTGTCTAATGAACGTAATTAATTGGTATAGCACCGCTGATTTGGTGATGGAACCTTGGTCAATTTAGGATTCACGGGTCCGGCTCAAGAAAGGAAATCCCTGTGAAATTAGGTTTTGGAAATAAAATTTGATATAAAAGGGATAAACACCCCCTTTTATTTTGTTCTTCATAACCGACCATCACTTCCTTCCCTTCATCACCTTCACGTCAGCAGCAGGAAAACTTTTTCGCCGGAGCTCATTGTCGGTCGTTGCCACCGACCGGCCGGCCAATTTCCGGTCGGCACCGACCAGGTACGCAATTCAAAAAAAAATATTAGAAGTTGATAACTTGTTTATGAGTTGTTCATGTTAAAATTATTTATACATATGCATAAATAGGTGTGAGTTTTGTAGAAAACCCTTGTTTTAGAAACGTACGTTCGTTCATTCGTTAGTTTAAGAAACGAGCAATAATCCCTAACTTAGGAGAGATTTTTTGTTATAGACCTATTTCTAGTGATAAAAAAAAATTCTATGAGATTTCATGAAAACCAAAACTTTATCTTAAAAGATGTGAAATTTCACAAAATCGGAATAAACCCTCGTTTCGAAGACGGATGATCGTATGAGGGAAAACTTTTTTTTTTTAATACGTGAATATTCGCGAAAAATATAACATATATATTTTTTTATTTTTTATTTATGTGAGTTTTCTCACGTTTAAAATATAAATAAAAATAAATTACATGAGTAATTCACGTTTTTATTATTTAGTTAAAATCGAAAGTTGATTTTTAGTAATCTTTACAAGTAGACAATTGTTTGTGATAAAATATTATCTTGGTGTGGGTTTTCCATGACTCAGTGATGAATGTTCACACAGTGGAAATTATGTTCATGATTTTCTGAAAATCAAAGTTTTGCTCGTCTTTTGTAGATTCGAAGAAACAAGCAAGTTTTGAAGTGTTAACTCTTGTATCATAATCACTACTGCTAGTGGAATCATAAAGAGGTAAGAGTTAAGAATTACCATTTTTTGTAGATGTTCACATGAGCATTTTATCTTCCATTCATTCCATCGTTTCGTTGAGGTTTGCATTTTGTATGGATGATATATTGAAGTAGAATATTGTGTGGATGTTACAGCTACTTCACAAGGATGTCTGCTTCCCAAGATAGTGATGCTTCCAGAGATGATACATGCATGGATGAGACTTCTATTGGTGAAGAAAGGGAAGAAGAAACACCTGGAATCAAGAATGTCCCAAATACAGATGATGAGTTCTTCTTGGTTCAGCCTGAAAAACGTCTCAGGACTCCAGCATTTCGTCTTATGATAAATCCTAGAGATGTTACTCAGAAGAAATTGGTCACTCCTCGGGCAGATATTCGATTCTGTCTCCAACGAGGACATTTTTCTGCTTCAATGATAGAATTTAAGCTTTCTCGACGTCCTTTATAAAAAAAATCTGGATGGGAAAGGCATATGCTGGGTTTTCCTCGTGTTCGAACCATGCTGGATCGTGCGCAGGTAACGAGGGTTATTTAAGCATCTGGGGACTTGTTTATTTTTCAGGATATGCGAGGCATAGTAGCTCTACTTGCTCGCTGGTGCATTCCGACCCATACTTTCATATGCAGCATGGGAGAATTCTCCATTACCTTAGAGGATGTAGTTGCTTTGTTGCATCTCTCAATCACGGGCAATTTTCCTGAAAGACTTTCGAAAGAGGAGACGGCAATCTTTAACATTTTGACAGCCGAGATGGAGGAAATTAATAAAGTATCCAGCAAATGTTGTTATGCTCACTGGTTAACACACTGGTGGCCGAGAGATGATGCTCCTGACAGGCCCGTCGATGGTACGTTATCTATCGCTGCTTTCTTGTGTTTATGGTTGTCTAGAGATATATTTGAAGACAATGGAAATTTGTTGAAGCCGTTCGTGATTCCTTTTGCTATTAAGATGGCCAAAGGTGAGAAGCTTCCAATTGGTAGTCTATTCTTGGGCTCTTTGTACTCTAACTTAGACTCCTTGGTTATAGACTCCAGCGTCTCAAACAGCTTTATGAAGATTGAGTGTTACGCCAATACGATGTTTCTCCAGGATTTGATGTGGGAACGCTTCAAAAATTATACACCCATTCCTCGTAATATCCTTCAAGGACCGAATGCTGATACTCGTCATGTTTTCTCCGAGAAGGACAATACCAGGATTATGCGTTGGTCTACAAAGCAACCCCGACTCAAGACGCGTCTTTTCGATGTGTTGGACAAGGAGTCTGAGTTCAATTTTCGTCCATGGGTGACGATTCCTTCTTATATTTCTCAGTTGACAACTTTCAATGCTGGAGAAAGTATTACTTTGAAATCTGATGCAGGTCTGAGCGATGGCGAGAGATCTTTCATAATGAGTTGCACTCCTGGTTACTTAGTATCGGCAATTTACAGAGACTTTTCAGTGGAGGAATACAACATTGATAGAGAAGCTCGACAAATGGGTATGTATCAATGTGTTCCGACTTTTCGAAAGAGGAAACCATCAGTTGAACAACTTAAGACCTGTTTAGACCATACGCATGTGGAAAGGACCAATTACTGGTTCCCTTGCTCTGATCGAATTACATATGTAACTCCAGGTTACATAGACTTTTGGGATTAGCAATTTGAGCGCCAACATGATTTTGTGATGGTTGGTCAACCTTTGGTGAAAGAACCCCCTTCTACTGAGATGATTTCCACTCGACCAAGACTGAAGTATCTTTCTGGTGGTGATAAACGAAAGACACCTCCAGGGTGTTCACAAGTATGTATCCTTTTTATAATCTTCATAAAGTCATGATAATTTCATTTTGATTATTTCATAAATTTTTTCCACAGGACGGTCGTATCGTGAGACCTCGAATCGATGTAGACTTCTCAGAATCGGAAGCAATCATTCACGGCGGAGAGGGCAGGAGCAAAAGTTATAAGATGTTGCCTAATACCATAAAGTCCCCAGTTGCTTCTTTGGTGAGTTGGCAGTATTTTTCGCCGTGACTCCTTCTTATCTGTGTAATTAGGAACACAAAACCAATGTTTGTTACAGAATTTTGCTCCATCAAGTATCGACGGTCTTCAATTCACTGTTGCTGGGGAAGCGATTTCTGACTCGAGTGTTGAAGAAGAGGCTGATGTAAATATTCCTTCGCACAACCCGTTATGATGCTTTGTGAATAAAATGCTAATTGTTGAGAATGCGTCCAGGAGGATGTTCTCATGGAAGTGGAGAATACTGGTGATGCTCGTTCATCTTCAGAAGCTCGTGACGAAGAAGACTCTCAAAACTCAAGACCAAACGAGAACAATGATGCTCCTAATGCTGATACGGGCAATTCTGGCTCTTTGAATGCTTCAGAGACCACCCAAGTAAGTATTCCTATTGTATTTTATTCATAGAAGCATGAACTTGTTGATTTGTGAATGAATGAATGAGAATCCATGTGAACACACAAAAAGTTTTTTCGAAATACGTCACCAGAAAATCCAGAATTCAGCCCTTCAGTAAAAATGCTGTAGAATCTTCGTCCGTTGTCGGATTTATACGGTCTACCCCAATTTTCTTATTCCCAGGAAATTTCCAAGTTTTATCATAGAATATTTTTGAATTTTGAGCATGTTTAGAGATCGAAATCGAAGAAACAGTAAACTTCCAGGAGATTTGCAGAAATTTTTCCGCTGTCATGTAGTCCAATGTTTTGGCCACATCTCTTTGATCGTTTATCCAATTGTTATGAAATTTTGATATGTTGTAAATAACATCCATACGAAGAGAATGGTATTTAACCTAACCTTAGATTCTGCACCAATTGCTCCCAGTTCGTTGTATTATACAGGGAAGTTTAAAATCTCTTCAGATGAGCTTGTTGTAAAACGTGTTTTTATGACTTTCATGCTATTTGCTCATGTTGTGAATGCATAATGATGAAATTTGATGATGTTAGATCACTTACATCCTGAATTTACAATTGCCTTTGCTTTTCATGCTTGGAGTGCTCTAATCTCATGTAATCATCATATTAGGTGCCAAATGACGAAACTGAGAATAACCGAGTTGATGACGACTGTACGAGCGGCATTAGGAATCAAAGTGACAACACAACCATTTCTGCATCTCGATATCGTGAGGAGGTCGTTATTGAAGCTATTAAGGAAACCGAGGCTCGGGTCGTCATTACTCCAGGGATAGAAGAAACCACGCCTCGTATGGAAGAAACTGTGATAAACCAAACTGATCTTGCTCCATCGATGGAGATAGAAGAAGCTGCTCCAATGATAGAAAAATCTTCCCCAGAGATGGAAGAGACTGCTCTCGAGACAGGCGAGACTGTTCCCATGGTGGAGACTCGTATAGTGGTGCATGAATACCCTAGTGCAGGAGTTGCTTTTGAACCTTCATTTGGTGAATCACTCCCATACCATGAACTAGTTGGCGGATTCAGCGTCCCTACTGGATATGCAGGCTTGTACGAGAAAATATGGAAGAAGTTTGGTCACATCGTCGTTACCAGAGACCCTAAATGTGCCTATTCTTTAACAATGCAAGTAGGTGTTATCTTGCGTGTTATAAATGAAATATGCACCAGGACTAGAAATACTGTTACTCAAGATGTACTCTTTGATTGGGAGTTCAACTTGGAGAATTCTGAGAGACTCGGTTTCAACGTGAAGTGGATTCGTAGGAAGATAAATGCTATCAAGGATTCATATGAAAATAACATACCCTTTCCCAATGATGCTGTGATAGAGAAGGAAGACAAGATTACTAGACTGACTGAGGAGCTGGAGATGGAAAAGGCGGCTTTACAAGTCTTGAAGGATGCAGAGGAGCAAAAATCTTACTTTGCTGACTTTCTCTGATTTCCTTTGCATGATCTCTTGAACTTTTGAACTTCTGAGAGATGTGAGGTTTTATTTCTTGGTTTTGATTTTTTGATTGGTTTTGGGTAAGTAGATGATTGAGGATTTTCTTTTAGATTTGATATAGATTTTCTTTAAGTAAACTGAACTTTAATAAATTGCTAAACTCAAATTACCGAATGCAAGTATTGCAAACATTTTGGAGGAAATTGAAATACAGTGAAAGAAAATCTTAAATGCCAAATTCAGATATTTTGGGCGTTCATGCCTTGAATCCCAATACCTCAAATATCCAATATCTTAGGCGTCAAATGCTTTGAGCCAAGTCTCATGTATTACTGCCGCATTCGCCTTGCCATCCATATTGATTAATCTGTAGTATCCACCAGCAACAGACTTAGAGATCATGAAAGGTCCTTCCCAGTTGGAGTTCCTTATAGAATGAAGATTACGCTTAGTTGCTTTGAGAACTAAATCTCCTTCATGGAACTTGTTAGACTTGATTGTCCGTGCCCTGAATATCTTCTGTTGGTTAGGAACTCCTCGTGCAGTGGGATTCCACGTTGGTGAAGCCTTCCAATCTTGCGGTACATATGGGCATTCGTGCAAGGTAGAGTATCTAGGATACTGCTTGTCATGTTCAGCCATTATTTCAGCAATGACTGTATTAACGAGATGTTCGACACGGAGAGGTTCCGCGTCCAACCACTTGGTGAAATATTACTGAGGTGAGGTTATCCATTCATAGCATTTTGCAATAGCTAAGTTGTTGGTGGAGTGAAGCTCTCGGACCAAAGTAGCATGTTTGAAAATTGATAATATGGACGCATGAGTAGGAATAAGACTTGCCTGAGTACGGAACCTTTTGATGAAAGCATGCGCATTTTCTTCAGGTTTTTGTGTCAGCTCCATCAAGGTTTTGACTTCCTTCAGATGCTCGAACGATGGAGTATCCTCTATTTCTTCCAAATCAGAGCTTTCCTCAACAGAGAAATGTGCAATTAAAGGTGTTGGAGTTACCTTTCCAGCATGAATCCACGCACGTCCAAGGATCATATCATATCCTAGATCTTCTCGGATTATGTAGAACTTGGTTTCTGTCCAGGTCGAATTTACTTTCATTTTGAGAGTGATGTGGCCATAAGCATCTCTGGGAGTCCCTTCATGATCCGTGATTGGGGTTGGAGCATGAATAACTTCTTGTCGAGTGATACCAGCAGCTTTGAGAGTTTTCAGAGGGATAACATTGATAGAAGTGCTAACATCAATCAACGCCCGTTTGAATTCGTTTCCTTTGAGTTGGACCGTGGTGAGAAGTCCCCGGTCATACATTTCTTTGTCTATTACTGAAGGCTCAGGGAGTGTCTCCTGAATTGATAAACGCTTCCCTGACATGATGTGATTCAATGCAGCAAACATGTCCCTCCTTTGAGCCTTTGATAAGTACAGCAATTCACATACATGCTCGATTAAGGATTGATTTGCTTCCTTGCAGGTGGTTCGGAGAGATTGAAGGTTCTGATCGGGAGAGGATCTCTGTGTACTCCTTCAGTCCCCAAGTTAAGCTCTCCTGATTTGACTTTTTCTTTGAATATGCGCTTCAAAATCCTGCAGTCACTTGTGGGATGATTGACGAATCTGTGAAAGCGACAGTAATGGGGATTTTCCATTTCCTCTTCAGTTGGTTCTTTCTTGACATACGGTAACTTAATTGCACCGTCTTGAACCCAAACATCTAGTAGTTCAATCACCTCTTCAATGGGAAAATGGAAATCAGGTGCTTCTTGATCAGTTCCTATGCGTTGGGCAGGAGCTTGTGCGTCTCGGGTTTGATTATCATTCCTTTGTGCTTTCGAATGAGCTGAAGAAGTATGCTTGTGTTGTGGCTCGGATTTTTGTTTGCTCCCTTCTGCAACAACGTTTGTGGAAGGTTAGAGGTTGTACTGTTTGTTGATCAAACGTCTGCTACTTCGATTTTCTCGTGGTTTTTCAGCTTTTGTAGCTTTAGATCTCTCCAGTAAAGCAGGTGCGGTAGTTGCTGATCTTTTAGCTGCTTCATGAAGTTCTGAGAAAGTCTGGAACTGGAGATTTTCCAGTAAAGTTCTGTAGACCGGGATCATTCCATTGATGCACAAGTCTACAAGTTGTTGTTCCATGACATTTGGATCATGACAGTCCAGGGCTTGAACTCTGAACCTTTT
The DNA here is from genome assembly GCA_023531105.1 of Papaver atlanticum. Lineage (NCBI taxonomy): Eukaryota > Viridiplantae > Streptophyta > Magnoliopsida > Ranunculales > Papaveraceae > Papaver > Papaver atlanticum. The sequence continues at coordinate 64,484 of JAJJMB010011474.1, read as the reverse complement.
CACATAATCATTAGGATGTTTGTTGCAACTTTGAAACATCCTTCTAAGATCAGAGAGGGTGATTTGCTCTGAAACGAAGAAATTTTCTGTCGAAAGTATTAACCATTTCTCCCTAACTAGTGATACTTCCTGGTGCGATGTTGTTGTACCAGGTATACGCTCTGCCTTTCAAAGACTTTGAAAATTCCTTCATACGGACGACATGGTTGTGGTCATGTTCACCCAATGCCTCTAGAAAACTAGAAACATGTTCTCGAGCATTGCCTGTTCCATCATAAAGGGTGAACGTTGGAGAGGTATAACCTTTTGGCAAAGGAATCCTTTGTGTGGCAGCAGGGTATGGAGGTTGGTGACGGTGGACAGAGGACGTCTTATCTTTTCCACGGTTCTCCAAGAGGCGTTCCAAGTCTTCACGAGTAATGAAATTGGAAAGGACTTTCCTGTTTAATCAATAAAAGAGGGTTAAAATTAACAATTCTGCCTTTTATAGGGTAAGAGTTGTGCGTACGTGAATCCTTTGAAGTGTATAAAGGTCCCGTAACCCTACATTCCTTTTTCCTTCCCTGAAACTCTTTTTATCTTAAGACTGCTTGTTGAGACTTAAGTTGTGATTTCCTCTCACAAACCCATATGCATATGGATACTCCAAGCATCATGTCTTCTGATGGAAAAGATGTTAATATGATTGTTAATCCATCAATCACGAAGGAAAAAGAGAGATCTCCGTTACCTCCAACTTTGAAAAGAAAAAGAAGGAATGTGAGGAAGCCAAGGGCTGTTCCTTTGAATTCTCAGAAGTTTTCTGATGTTCTTGAAGAGTTGAAGGAGACAAGGAAGGAGATTTAGCAAATAAAGGCTTTTGTTTTGAGAACTCTTGAGATTCAGAAGGCCCTGGTTCGACATCTTCAACCTAGAAGGTTTGTTGGAATTGAATCCTTTCTTCACGAACCATATGTTCCTATGGCGGTTGATGACAAGGAGTTCGGGGACGATAAAGAATTTTTCAGAAGTTTCAATGTCTAGAGAAACTTCTTATGAGAATTTTATTTTTGTGCTTTTAATAAGAATAACTAGAGTTTGGAATAACCATTATTGTGTTTACACATAGCTATGTCCAACGTTTTCATATTCAATGTTTTTAGATTTATTTGTTTAAATTCTAAAGTTTGTTTGGAAGCTGATTTTGCAGTATTAATCTTTATGGTTTTATATATTGAAATTTGTTATGGGATATGTGTGTTTGCGTCCGTGAACTATGATTGTCCCATACGTTGTCAAAATTTAAGTCATTCTTATGTCGATATGCAAGTATTGATAAAAGAATGAATGAACTTTTGAAAAAAATAAAAGTTAAGACTTTTATGTCATTATGCAAATATTGATGGAAGAAAGGATGAGCTTTTGTTTACAAAGATTAAGTCTATTGTATGTCATTGTGCAAATAGTGATGGAAGATAGAATGAATCTTTGTCTATTCCGCAGTATTGATCTTCCCTGATCCATATTTTTATGTATATACTGTGGTTAATTCAATTGAGTATTTTATATATAAATTCATATTCTTATGTGATTTATTGTTGTCCAAAGAAATCCTTCTTTTCTCGAGAAAGTAAGGTCGCTCTTGTTGTTCTTTCGGGAATGACATTATATGGGGAAGAGTTCTTATTTGGACTTGTGCTTTATTGCCAAATCTTTGTGGGGAGTGCGGCTGTGGAATATTATAGGGGTTATCTTGTATCTTTATAAACTCCTTGATGAATGCATTTAGTTTCGACTATATGATTGCATCTAAAAAGTTGATATGTTCTATCTTTTGGTCATGAAGTGTCTCTATATAAATTTCATTAGGATCCCACTAGTTTTCGTACCTTTGCCAATTTTATTGACAAAAAGGGGGAGAATTAATGTGTAGTTCACACTACAAATACAAATGGTTTTTGGATCATTATGTAAGGGGGAGTGGTTTCCATGTGATATGGAGTATTGACTAAGGGGGAGTGATACATATCACCATAGTATTGTTGTCAAAGTTGTGATACAATTGAACTTTGATGATGTGTAATAATACTATGACACTGTGTAACAATGATTGAGAGCTTTTGTTTTCTCATTGTTATGTATACGGATTTTCAACAACGATGATGCTGAACTTACAACCTTTGGAATCATTGGAGTACTTGGAAGTGACGAAGATTTCGAGTAATGTTGAGGAACCAAGGAGATCATGCATGTGGAAGAGAAGCTGGAAAGTGTATTTTTTGTATTCCATATGTATTGATAGTTTTGTCACTAAAATTGACAAAGGGGGAGATTGTTAGAGCACTGCTCGGTCGAACTCGCAAGCGTTGATATCTCAAGCTTAATGTCAAGTTTAGTTGCCAAAACTATAAGTCTTGATTTCTTGTCTACTTATAGCTAAGTCTCGGACTAGGATAGAAAGTGTAGTTGAGCTCTAGACTCCACGACGTTCATCATACAAAGACGAAGAACTACTCAAGGAACTGGTGGATCTTCATCGATGAAAAGGTATGTGGAGACTTGAACTTATCTATCACTCAAAAAGTCTATCTACTCTATCTCCTATCTTGAAACAAAAGTCGTATTGCTATATAGACTTCGATTATACACATTTTCTATTTCGAACCGAGTTTATCTCGCTTATCTTTTTCTCGAAATATGTGTTGGTAAGATTTCGCTTTGGCAAAGTTCATCTTTACAAGTGACGAAAGTCATGTTGATCTTTTCAATATCTTTAAAATTGCTTTGATGAAAAATAGTATGTGAATAACCTCTATTTAACATCCTATAGGAATGTTTCAATGATTAAAATAAAGATTTTAGAACATGTAACCATCCTTGGATATAAGCATATAATGTGTTCGCGCATTAGTGTATAAGTCCAAAACCGGGAACCAAATGTATGCATACTTGTGTGTGTACGAAATGGTTGATGGAGAATGGGTAAGTATGCGTACCCGTAAGCATACAAATCCGGTTACTTAAGTACGCATACCCGTACGCATACTTAAATGTGTTACTTTCTAAAATAGGTTTATTCGTGAACTTAAATATATATAAACTAAGGAATGCATATTTACAAACCGTGGCTATAAGTTCATGAATCGATTCGAGTGAATCAAAACCGATTTTGCTTCGATTGTGTCTTGTATACTTCTATGAGATCTAAGAAATTAAACAACTCTTGAACTAGCTCATTTGAGTCATTTGAACTAGTTATGGTGAAGATGAATATGGTTGATATGAAAGTGCTCATATGGCTAACCATTTGGTTAACTACTGTTGAACCAACGACTTATACACATTTAGGTACGGTTACTCAAACCTAAATGACATATATTTCATTTGTGTATAACAAGCTAAGTTCGATCTAACGGTTGAAAGATATTAGCTTGAATCTAATCAGGTTTTCATATAATGGTGAATATTGAATGCTATGTTACCAAGGTAACTTAGATTGCAAACCATGATTTGAAGACTATATAAAAGAGAACTCTAGCAACTGGGAAAGTTAATCCCCACACCTCCTTTGTGATACTAGTTGTATAAGCTAGAGTCGATTCTCCTTTAACCTTAGGTTTCCACTGAGACCCTGTAGGTTAACGACTTGAAGACTTCATTGGGATTGTAAAGCCATCCCCAACTATTTTCTCTGTAGTTGCTTGATCTGATCTTGTTGTTTCTATCGTGATTGAGTGCAATCATAAGATTGGCTTGAGATTAATTTCTCCGATAGGCAAGACAAAAAAGTAATCACAAACATCTTCGTCTCATCGTTTGTGATAACACAATATCTTGTTTCGCTAGTCGATTAAGATTATTGTGAGGTGATTGATAATTCTAGGCTTTTCTTCTGGAATATAAGTCCGGGTTATCGATTGGTTCCTGTTCTTGATTTATCAAAAGACGGAACAAAACTTGTAGGTATTTATGTGGGAGACAGATTTATATATTCTTGTAGACTTTTCTGTGTGATGCAATTTTTTTTATTAAATTCGTCGACTTTAGGTCGTAACAACTCTTAGTTGTGGGTGAAATCAGCTAAGGGGATCAAGTGCGTAGTATCCTGCTGGGATCAGAGACGTAAGGAACGCAACTGTACCTTGGATCAGTGTGAGATTGATTGGGGTTCAACTACACTCCATACCGAAGTTAGTTTGTAGTAGGCTAGTGTCTGTAGCGGCTTAATACAGTGTGTGTTCAATCTGGACTAGGTCCCGGGATTTTTCTGCATTTTCGGTTTCCTCGTTAACAAAAGTTCTGGTGTCTGTGTTATTTCTTTTCCACATTATATTTTGTTATATAATTGAAATATCACAGGTTGTGCATTGAATCAATCAATTGGGAAATCCGACCTTTGGCTGTTGATTGAAATTGATTGATACTTGAACATTGGTCTTTGGTACCGTTCAAGTTAATTTCTCTTGTATTCAATTAGACTCGCAGATTTCTATTTGCTTGAGTAAGTATTAAATCGAGAAATTGAGATATAACTCTATGATATACTTTTTATTAAGATTGAGTCTGACTGTCTAGTTGATTCTTTTAAAAGTATATTGGAGTTAGTTCATACAGATTGCTAAGAAAATTATTGGGTGAGGTTGTTGTACCCCCACTTTTTCAAACTCGGTCCGTGACACCTTTCCTGATTTTATATTATTTCCTTGATATGAAGGAAACACCATGAAACTTAGGAGTTTCCTTAAAACGAAGGAGTTTGTTCAAATGAAGGAGTTTTCATGAGATCAAGGAAAATAAGATAATAAGATAAAATATGGGAAGAGGCGTGGGACCGGCCACGGCGGCATGTTTGGCCGGCCGGTGGGCCTGGCCCCTTAGGCGCCTTAATTAATATTTTATTATTATTATTTTCTTTCCTATTTTGCATAGGTTCATCGTTCCTTCGTATTTTTTGAATGCTCGTTCGTGCATTCAGGTGCTTGTTAGTGCATTATTGCTGAGTACACTTGCACCATTTTGTCGGGGCTTATTCGATAGTGGTTAAGATGCCCATACGTTGAATATTTATTACTAACTCATGGAATTCTGCTGGGAAAAGCCATGATTTGAAGTAATGAAATATCATGAAGAACCTATAATATTTTCTGGGGATTCAGTTAATGAATCTGGTTACTTGAAATAATTAATTGATGGCTCTATACTAGCGCATTGTATAGGAGCATTTAATTATTCGAGATTTGAGCGATATGAGCTAGTTGAAGCGTCATATTTATTATGTATAGTCAGGGAAAACGTTGTTGCATCCTGAAGACGTTATCGCTCTATACTAGCAGACAAGATTTTTAGGAGCCGTCCAATCATTAGGATTCTATAAGCATGCCTTTTATATAGTCAGGGAAAACATTGTTGCATCCTGAAGACGTTATGCTCTATACTAGCAGGCAAGCTGTCTAGGATCCGTCCAATCATTCGATTCTATATAAAAGTGATTACTGAAATTGCTCAGTATTCATGAAATGTGCCGTTGCCTCAATCGGGAGACTGCATATTCATGTGTGCTCTGAGAGACAGTATACTCAGTCAGAGGTTCTTGTGGCATGAGTTTTCATGCTTTAATGAAATACATAAGTCTTAATATTCATCTGACTACTGGATCAGGAATATGTAAGGTTACGATTTTAGCCCTTGCCAAAAATCCACCATCAACAATAACCTGTGATATTTCAATTATATAACGAAAATACAATATGGAAAAGAAATAACACAGACACTAGAAATTTTGTTAACGAGGATACCGCATATGCAGAAAACCCCCGGGACCTAGTCCAGACTTGAACACAACACTGTATTAAGCCGCTATAGACACTAGCCTACTACAAGTTAACTTCCGACTAGAATGTAGTTGAGCCCTAACCAAGTATCACACCAATTAAGGTACAGTCACGCTCCTTACGCCTCTTGAATCTCAGAAGACTTTGCGCACTTGATTCCCATAGATGACATCCTTTACAGCCTAGAAGTTACTACGACCCAAAGTCGAAGACTTATAAACAAATCTGTCTCCCTGAGATAAGTCTATTCTATTTGTTGTTTTCGTCTTAAGATAAATATCAAAGTGAATAGGAAACTCAACTAATAATCCGGTCTTATACTCCCGAAGAGAATCCTAGAAATATTAATCACCTCACAATAACCTAACTGATTAACATAAGAAGTTATTGCGGATCACAAGAGTCTGAGACGAAGAAACTGTTGTGATTACTTTTTATATCTTACATATCAGAGATAAATCTCGAGAAAATATTAAAGAAGATTAAACTCAATACAATAGAAAAAGTAAGATCAAGATACGCAACTACAGAGAAAATAGTTTGACCTAGCTTCACGAATCCCAAGCGAAGTCTTTAAGTCGTTAAACCTAGTAATGGTTTTAAGAAGAACTGGAAACCTAGGTTAATGGAGAATCGACTCTAGTTTGCAACTAGGACACACGAGAGTGTCGAGATTAGGTTTCCCAGATGCTAGAGTTCCTCCTTAAATAGTCTTTCAAATCAGGGTTGCTTACAATCAAAGCTAAGATAGGTTAGTAACAAAGCAATTAATATCCACCGTTAGATGAACTCCTAATTTATGATTCAAGCTAAGTTTGCTTAGAAAATAAGCAATCAATCTCAACCGCTAGATGGTATTAGCTTGATACATACAAATGAAATATACTTATATTTAGATATGGTTGAACCGTACCTAAACGTGTATAACAAGTTGGCTCAATAACAGTTAACCGAAATTAGCCATATGAACACTTTTAGCTTAGCCATATTCATCTAACACTTCTAGAATAAATCTGGTAATCAATCAATCATGATAGATAATCAACTGAATTTAAATGTGTTTCAAGAGAGTTGTTCAAATATTCACTATCTTCATAGAAATATCCATGAACAATTTGAAACATATTCGATTTGGTTTGTAAGTGTACAAAGTACTTATACAAAAACCAATTCATGAACATAATGTCACGGTTTGCAAAGAAAGTTCACATACCTTAATACATTAAAGTTCCAGGGAATTTAGTTCGCAAACGAACATGAGTTCATGAGTATAGACAATAGTTACCATACGAGTATGTGAACAAGTTGTCATACTTACCAATTTTAGAACCTAACCACTGAGTTCGCAAACTGAGTACGCGAACCACAGTTCCGGACTTGAACTAGTACTTCACGATTCGCATACTGGGTTCGCATACTGTGTGTATCCAGACATTGGTAGTAGATCTAAAAACTCTCATTAAATCAATTTGAAAAATCCTTAGAAGATAACAATGGTAATCTTACACATACCACTAGCTTCAAGTAATATTTAAATGATTAATTGATCAATACGAAATTTCACAAGTTAACATCAAATGATTGTCTCACACAAATCATGTAAGATGTTCAAGGTAATTTTCACATGATCATCTTGACTTAATATTTAGTTTCCAACAAATGAATTGTTTACAACTAAACTTGTCAAGTAGATGATGAATCTTTCTAAGCTTTAAACTTGTATTTCGAGAAATATCTAAACGAGATAAACTCGACTCGAAATTTCAAATGTGTATAACACAAAGTCTATATAGCTATACGACTTAGTCTCATTAGTAAATAGAATTGAATAGACTTCTGAGTAATAGATAAGTTTTAGTCTCCACATACCTTTTGTCGACGAAGTTCCTCCAAGATCTTCAGTAGATCTTCTTCTTCAATTGATGAACGCCGTGAAGTCTAATGCTCAATTACACATTTCTATCCTAATCTGAGACATAGCTATAAGTAGACTAGAAATCAAGTATATAGTTTTGATCAACTAAACTTGACAAACAAGCTTGAGATAGCAACGCTTGCGAGTTCGACCGAGCAGTGCTCTAACAGAATTAACCTAGATTACAAATTGCTTACCTATCAAGAAGATTATTACTAACTCGTGCTTTATAATCCCCAAAACAAAGTTTTATTGTCTCACTCTTGTTCACGAAGAACATAAGTAGAGGAAAACAACCTTTTGAAGCACACACAAATTTTCCAAGGGATGATTTGTTTGTGTAGCTTACATGAACCCTTCATTTATAGTGAATTATTTCTTGAATTCTAAGCAAGTTCGTAAGCTATTTCCTTTTAAAAGACTCTCCTTAATTTGAGAGTCTTTCCTAAGCTACAACTCTTGCATAAATAATTAAATAAATAATTGCTTTAGCATAAATTGTATTTTTATAAAATAAATTACAATTTAACTTAGCAAGGAGTTTAAACAATCACACACACTTTATTATGACAATCAATTGTGTGTGGAAGAATAGCCATCTTGCCTAAAAGAGGAAAAATCAAAAACTTGACTAAAAAAGCATCTAGTCACGTTTTTGCCGTTTAGTCCGTGACCCGTTACAAACAGTTCGTGGAGTGTTTCCTATTCACTAACTGCAACACTAACGGCAACACTTATAAGTGTCGTTCAATAAATCACTCATAACTTCTTCATTATAACTCGGAATTGATTAATTCTTGGCTCGTTGAATTCATATACTTATTCACTACAACATGAGGACCTTTCGAGTGATAAAGGTCATTCTCATTAAAATCATGGGATCAAATATCCCCGAGTTATACATAAATGTATATTTACCGTCAAGGAATTGTTCCATAGAGTGAGCTCATGTTTCGATAGATTGGAAAGGTAATGTTAGAGCACTGCTCGGTCGAACTCGCAAGCATTTCTATCTCAAGCTTGTTTGTCAATGTTAGTGATCAAAATTATAAGTCTTGATTTCTAGTCTACTTATAATGTCTCGGACTAGGATAGATTGTGTAGTTGAGCATTAGACTTCACGAAGTTCATCAATTGAAGACGAAGAACTACTAAGGAGAGCTTGTGGAACTTCATCAACAAAAGTTATATGGAGACTTAAACTCATCTATCACTTAGAAAGTCTATTTCTACTCTATCTCCTATATTAAGACATAAGTCGTATTACTATAGTTTTCGATTATGCACATTTGAGATTTCGAGCTGAGTTTAACTCGCTTACATATTTCTCGAAATATGTGTTGGTAAGATTTCGCTTCAACCAAGTTCATCTTATATTCTTGACGAAAGTCAAAAGATGATCATGTGAAAATCGCCGAGTAACATCTAACATGGTTTGTGTGATACAATCATTTGATGTAGACTGGGAATGTTTCGTTATGATTATTTCAATAACTTGAAAATTGCCTTGATGCTAATAGTGTGTGAAAACGGCTATTGTCATCCTATAAGAAAGTTTCAATGATTAAAATAAGAGTTTAGAACACTTAACCAACATTGGATTATAAACATGTTGTGCACTCTTACATATATGTGATCCATGTCCGGGAACCATAGTATGCATACCCGTATGCGTACCTGTTGGTTTGAGAAGTCTGGGAACCCAAGTGCGCGTACCCGTACGCATACTGGCATAGGTTTATGACCGGAAATTTCTGCTGGGTTTGGAGGTATGCGTACCCGTTCGCATACTGGCGAAGACCAAACTTGGTCCGGCTATTTCAAGTATGCGTACCCGTTTGCATACTTGAATGGTTAAAGTTCTAAAATCGGTTGTCACATGAACAAATACATTTATATAATAAGGAATGCATTCTTTGCAAACCGTGGCTATAATGTTCATGAATTTATTCGAGTAAATCAAATCGATTTTTGTTCAATTGTGTTCTTGTATACTTCTATGAGAATATAGCAATTGAACAACTCTTTAACTAGTTTCATTTGAGTCATTTGAACTAGTTATGGTTAAGATGAATAAGGTTGATATGAGAGTGTTCATATAGCTACCTTCGGTTAACTACTGTTGAGCCAACATGGTGTACACGTTTAGGTATGGTTACATAAACCTAAATTAGGGTACATTTCATTTGTGTATAACAAGCTAAGTTCGATCTAACGGTGGAAAGATATTAGCTTGTATCTAATCAGGTTTTCATCTAACGGTGAATATTGAATGCTTTGTTACCAAGGTAACTTAGATTGCAAACCCTGATTTGAAAACTATATAAAGGAGAACTCTAGCAACTGGGAAACCTAATCCCCACACCTCCTGTGTGATACTAGTTGCGACTAGAGTCGATTCTCCTTTAACCTTAGGTTTTTCCCGAAACCCTGTAGGTTAACGACTTAAAGACTTCATTGGGATTGTGAAGCCAGACCCAACTATTTTCTCTGTAGTCTCGTGTTCTGATCTTACTTTTACTATCGTGATTGATTATTATCTTTGCTAAGATTTGCTTGAGATTTATCTCCGATAGGTAAGATTAACAGTAGTCACAAACATCTTCGTCTCATCGTTTGTGATTCCGCAATATCTTGTTTCGCTACCATACGATTAAGATTATTGTGAGGTGATTGATAATACTAGGCTGTTCTTCGGGAATATAAGTCCGGTTTATCAATTGGTTCCTATGTACCTTGATTTATCAAAAGACGGAAAAAAAAACTCGTAGGTATTTTTGTGGGAGACAGATGTATCTATTCTAATAGACTTTTCTGTGGGAGACAGATTTGTTTATCAAGTCTTTGACTTTGGGTCATAGGAACACTTAGTTATGGGTGAGATCAGCTAAGGGAATCAAGTGCGTAGTATCCTGCTGGGATCCGAGGCGTAAAAAGCACGACTGTACCTTGAATCAGTGTGAGATTGATTAGGGTTTAACTTGTTATTGTATTGCTCGGTCGAACTCGCAAGCGTTGCTATCTCAAGCTTGTTGTCAAGTTTAGTTGCCAAAACTATAAGTTTTGATTTCTAGTCTACTTATAGCTAAGTCTCGAACTAGGATAGAAAGTGTAGTTGAGCTTTAGACTCCACGGCGATCATCATGCAAAGACGAAGAACTACTCAAGGAACTGGTGGATCTTCATCGACAAAAAGGTATGTGGAGACTTGAACTTATCTATCACTCAAAAGTCTATCTACTCTATCTCTTATCTTAAAACAAAAGTCGTATTGCTATATAGACTTTGATTATACACATTTGCTATTTCGAGCCGAGTTTATCTCAATTATCTATTTCTCGAAATATGTTTTGGTAAGCTTTCGTTTTGGCCAAGTTCATCTTTACAAGTGATGCAAGTCATGTTGATTATTCCAATATCTTGAAAATTGCTTTGATGAAAAATAGTGTGTGAATAACCTCTATTTAACATCCTCTAAGAATGTTTCAAAGATTGAAATAAAGAGTTTAGAACATGTAACCATCCTTGTATATAAGCATATAATGTGTTCGCGCATTAGTGTATAAGTCCAAAACGGGGAACAAAATGTATGCATACTTGTGTGTTTACTAAATGGTTGATGGAGACTGGGTAAGTTCGCGTACCCATACGCATACTGGCGGAAGTTAACGACCGTGAATTTCTGTTTAGTTTGGAAATCAAAACCAACTCAATCCAGTTACCCGTACGCATACTGGCTGAAAATTCACGTCCGTGAATTTCTTATGAGTTTGGAAACCAAAACAAACTCAAATCCAGTTACTTAAGTACGCATACCCGTATACTTAAGTGTGTTACTTTCTAAAATTTGCTTGTTCATTAACTAAAACATTTATATATTAAGGAATGCAATTTGCAAACCGTGGCTATAAAGTTCATGAATCGATTCTAGTGAATCAAAAACGATTTTACTTCGATTGTGTCTTTTATACTTCTATAAGATCTAAGCAATTGAACAACTCTCGAACTAGTTCATTTGAGTCATTTGGACTAGTTATGGTGAAGATAAATAAGGTTGATATGAAAGTGCTCATATGGCTAACCATTGGTTAACTACTGTTTAACCAACTAGGTGTACACAATTAGGTACGGTTACTCAAACCTAAATGACGTATATTTCATTTGTGTATAACAAGCTAAGTTTGATCTAACGGTTGAAAGATGTTAGCTTGAATCTAATCAGTTTTTCATATAACGGTGAATATTGAATGCTTTGTTACCAAGGTAACTTAGATTGCAAACCCTGATTTGAAGACTATATAAAGGAGAACTCTAGCAACTGGGAAACCTAATCCCCACACCTCTTGTGTGATACTAGTTGTATAAGCTAGAGTCGATTTTCCTTTAACCTTAGGTTTCTACCGAGACCCTGTAGGTTAACGACTTAAAGACTTTATTGGGATTGTGAAGCCAGACCAAACTATTTTCTCTGTAGTTACATGATCTGATCTTGCTGTTTCTATCATGATTGAGTGCAATCGTAAGATTGGTTTGAGATTAATTTCTCAGATATGCAAGATAGAAAAGTAGTCATAAACATCTTCGTCTGCTCGTTTGTGATTCCGCAATATCTTGTTTCGCTAGTCGATTAAGATTATTGTGAGGTGATTGATAATTCTAGGATGTTCTTTTGGAATATAAGTCCGGGTTATCGATTGGTTCCTGTTCACCTTGATTTATCAAAAGATGGAACAAAACTCTTAGGTATTTCTATGGAAGACAAATTTATCTATTACTGTAGACTTTTCTGTGTGATAAAGATTTATTTATTAAAGTCTTCGACTTTGGGTCGTAGCAACTCTTAGTTATGGGTGAGATCAGCTAAGGGAATCAAGTGCGTAGTATCCTTCTGGGATCAGAGACGTAAGGAGCGCAACTGTACCTTGAATCAGTGTGAGATCGATTGGGGTTAAACTACAGTCCAAACCGAAGTTCGTTTGTAGTAGGCTAGTGTCTGTAGCGGCTTAATATAATGTTGTGTTCAATATGGACTAGGTCCCGGGATTTTTCTGCATTTGCGGTTTCCTCGTTAACAAAAGTTCTGGTGTCTGTGTTATTTCTTTTCCGCATTATATTTTGTTATATAATTTAAATATCACAGGTTGTGTGTTGAATCGATCAATTGGTAAATCCAACCTTTGGTTGTTGATTGAAATTGATTGATCCTTGAACATTGGTCTTTGGTACTATTCAAGTTTATTTCTCTTGTATTCAATCAGACTCGCAGATTTTTATTTGTTTTAGTTGGGATTGAATTGGGAAATTGAGATATAACTCTTTGATATAGTTTATATTAAGATTGAGTCTGACTGTCTAGTTGATTCTCTTAAAAGTATATTGGAGTTAGTCCATACAGATTGCTAAGTAAAATATTGGGTGAGGTTGTTATACCCCCACTTTTTCAATTGGTATCATAGCAGGCAAACATGTTTAAAGACCTTATAAGTCTGTGTTTGTAGCGATCTGACTATATGGACAGTAATCTCTCTGATAACACAACACCAGATCAGAGTTCCTTTGAGATGTTTCAAAATCCTGAGACATCTAAGAAACCTTCTGTATCTGCTTCTGTGTATGAATCTGTCTTTAACTGGGAAAAGTGTCTTGATGAACAGTTGGATGATCTTTCAGATTAGAGTGATTCAGAAGAAGGACAAACTATTGATGAGGAAGTCTCTCAATATATCAAGCTCTTTGACCATGCTTTGAAAGAAAAGAAGTCAACAGCTTGCCTTAGTAAATATTTGGCACCTCTCTGTCAAGAAATCATAAAAATGAGAAAACTATTTAAAGGTTATGATTGTGGATATAAACTTTTACAATCTATCGTTAAAGATCGAGAAGAAGACTTACGCTCAAAAAGATTCGAATGTGATAATCTCATTCGAAATCTCTTTGTGTTGAAAGAAAGACTTGCAGAATCTAAAGCAAGGTGTGACTCTCAACAAAAATGTTTTAATGACAGAGAACTTAGTCTCCTCGCCAAAGAAAAATCTTTGGAGAATGATCTCGCTGCTGCCCTTAATAAGGTAAATTCACTGGAAGAGAATCTGAAAAAAATCAATTCTAGCTCTACAAAATTATCTTCTATGTTTGGAGCATGTAAAGAACATCGTGATACACGTGGTCTGGGCTATAAGGGAATAGACGCTCTAAGTACTGGTAAGATCAATTTTTTTCATGCTAATGACAACTCTTCATGTGAAAAAACTTTTCCTACAGCCGACGGTCTTAGGAACAAGGATTGTAGTCCATCAAATTTAACTAGCATGAGAATAGTCAAGAACAATTCCTTTAACTGCTATTATTGCGGAAATAAAGGACATCTTGAACGAAGATGTCGTTTTCGATTGAGGAATGAGAAACTTCACAACATTCTTGCATGGATGTCTAAAGAAGTAATTAAACCTGTCTCTCATGTTGCTTGAGTAAAAGGCAGTGTCTGCAATCAAGAGAAATGTTGTGATGAGTCATTTCTACATTTTGATTTTGAGATAAAAAAACGCCTATAATGGTAAAAGGAGGAACGTCAAGTGGACAACTGACTCCTTAAATTATTCTGAGAAGAGAAAAAGGCATAGGAGAAAGAAAGAAAGGTCAAATTCCTTATCTCTCTCTAAAGAAGACCGTGAACCAGAGGTGTCTTCTCCAGATTTCATTCATATCAATAATCGAGTCTCCGAGCTCAAGACAAGCATAAACAGACTCAAACGGAGCATCAAAAAGGCAAGGAAAGCAGCAGGTTCAGGTATTCCTTGTTCCCCTCTGGTTAAATCTCTTTCAACTAATCCTAGTGATTTTTCTGAAAATCTTCATGAAAGAAAAAGAGAAGAAGTCAATATTCTTGATGAGCAAAATGCCCATCAAAATACAACATGACTGCTCAATGCAGCATCCTTCTTGTAATGTGGAAGGATGCTCATAATTCTCAAGAAGCCCTTGTGTCTTGAGAAAATAGTTGTTGTTATATTCTAGTTTTTTTCTCTCTTTGCGCTTACGAAACAATGATCATAAAACTGTTGAGCCTTGCTCCAGTACTTCACATGATGTAATGTTTTTGATCGTTTACTCTTGAGAATAATTCCTTGTTTGATTGTCTTGGTTTTCAACAATTCTTTTTTGTTCCCTTGAACAAAGAATGCCATCTTTTGGTTTAGAATGATTCTTGAGTTTTTCAAGACTTCCTCTAAATTTGGCTCCATTATTCTCCTGGTCTCGTACCAAGGTTGTATCCATGTGTGCATGTACACCTGACCCTCACGAAACATATACGAGTAACCCTAGGGTTTCCTATGACACACTCATATATATATATATATATATATATAATGCTCCTTTTGATACATACACGTTCCGTAACGTCAAAAGGTTCATCTGACTTCTGTGTACACAATGGATGGATGCTACAAAGAAGACAATGTTGAGAAGGGCAAGATTATCGAGTTTCATAAGAATCCTGTTTTCATAACCTGCTATCATGTTGTTGATCATGAAAACAAACTACCAGTTCAGATGTCATCACAACTGGTAGGAAATCTTCTTCGAGATTTTGAGGTTGTACGTGAACAACTTGGAATTGCAACAAGGAATCTTGATTATCTGAAAAACGAACTGAAGAAAGCAACTGATGAGCCCGTCTATGTTCAATCTCTAGTTGCTGGCCGTGTTTAATGTTTTTCGAATCATGTTCTCTAAGAGTTGTGTATTTTGTCTAGGAAAACTTCTTATGAGAATTTTATTCTTGTGTTTTAAGAAGAATAACTAGAGTTTGGAATAGCCATTATTGTGATTACACATAGCTATGTCCAACGATTTTCATCTTCAATGTTTTTAGATTTATTTATTTAAATTCTAAAGTTTGTTTGGAAGATGATTTTGCAGTATTAATCTTTATGGTTTTATATATTGCAATTTGTTATGGGATATGTGTGTTTGCGTCCGTGAACTATGATTGTCACATACATGGTCAAAAGTTAAGTCTTTCATATGTCGATATGCATGTATTGATAAAAGAATGAATGAACTTTTGACAAACAAAAGATAAGCCTTTTATGTCATTATGCAAATATTGATGGATGAAAGAATGAGCTTTTGTTTACAAAGATTAAGTCTATTATATGTCATTGTGCAAATAGTGATAAAAGATAGAATGAATATTTGTTTATTCCGCAGTATTGATCTTCCCTGATCCATATTTTTATGTGTATACTGTGTGGCTCTGTGAGTTTTCTTATGTTGAGCATTTTCCAATTAGATTAATCATGGGTTCTCTTGTGGTTAATTTAGTTGAGTATTCTGGTTGAATTAATCATGGGTTCACTTGTGGTTAATTTAATTGAGTATTTTGGATACAAATTCATTTTTTATGAGATTTGTTAATGTCCAAATAAATCCTTTTTTTCTTGTGAAAGTAAGGTCGCTCTTATTGTTCTTTCGGGAATGACATTATATGGGGGAGAGTTCTTAATTGAACTTGTGCTTAATTGCCAAATCTTTGTGGCGAGTGCGGCTGTGGAATATTATAGGGGTTATCTTGTATCTTTATAAACTCCTTGATGAATGCATTTAGTTTCGGCTATATGATTGCATCTAAAAAGTTGATATGTGCTTTCTTTTGGTCATGGAGTGTCTCTATGGAAATTTAATTAGGATCCCACTAGTTTTCGTACCTTTGCCAATTTTATTGACAAAAAGGGGGAGAATTAATGTGTAGTTCACACTACAAATACATATGGTTTTCGGATCATTATGTAAGGGGGAGTGGTTTTCATATGAGATGAAGTATTGACTAAGGGGGAGTGATACATATCACCATAGTATTGTTGTCAAAGTTGTGATACAATTGAACTTTGATGCTGTGTAATAGTACTATGACACCGTGTAACAATGATTGAGAGCTTTTGTTTTCTCATTGTTATGGCTACGGATCTTCAACAACTATGATGCTGAGTTGAACACGTTCAGAATCACTAGAGTACTTGGAAGTGACGAAGATTTCGAGTAATGTTGAAGAACGAAGGAGATCATGCATGTGGAAGAGAAGCTGCAAAGTTTATTTATTTTGTATTCGATATGTATTGATAGTTTTGTCAATAAAATTGACAAAGGGGGAGATTGTTAGAGCATTGCTCGGTCGAACTCGCAAGCATTGCTATCTTAAGCTTGTTGTCAAGTTTAGTTGCCAAAAATATAAGTCTTGATTTTTAGTCTACTTATAGCTAAGTCTCGGACTAGGATAGAAAGTGTAGTTGACCTCTAGACTCCACGGCGTTCATCATGCAAAGACGAAGAACTACTCAAGGAACTGGTAGATCTTCATCGACGAAAAGGTATGTGGAGACTTTAACTTATCTATCACTCAAAAGTCTATCTACTCTATCTCTTATCTTGAGACAAAAGTCGTATTGCTATATAGACTTCGATTATACACATTTGCTATTTCGAGCCGAGTTTATCTCGCTTATCTATTTCTCGAAATATGTGTTGGTAAGCTTTCGCTTTTTCTAAGTTCATCTTTACAAGTGACGCAAGTCATGTTGATTATTTCAATATCTTGAAAATTGCTTTGATGAAAAATACTGTGTGAATAACCTCTATTTAACATCCTCTAAGAATGTTTCAATGATTGAAATAAAGAGTTTAGAACATTTAACCATCTTTGGATATAAGCATATAATGTGTTCGCGCATTAGTGTATAAGTCAAAAACCGGGAACCAAATGTATGCATACTTGTGTGTTTACTAAATGGTTGATGGAGACTGGGTAAGTATGCGTACCCGTACGTATACTGGCAGAAGTTCACGACCGTGAATTTCTGCTGAGTTTGGAAATCAAAACAAACTCAATCCGGTTACCTAAGTATGCGTACCCGTACGCATACTGGCGGAAAGTTCATGTCCGTGAATTTTTGCTGAGTTTGGAAACAAAAACAAACTCAAATACGGTTACTTAAGTATGCATACCCGTACGCATACTTAAGTGTGTTACTTTCTAAAATTGGTAAGTTCATGAACTAAAACATTTATATATTAAGGAATGCAATTTGAAAACCGTAGCTATAATGTTCATGAATCAATTCGAGTGAATCAAAACCGATTTTGCTTCGAATGTGTCTTGTATACTTCTATAAGATCTAAGCAATTGAACAACTCTCGAACTAGTTCATTTGAGTAATTTGGACTAGTTATGGTGAAGATGAATAAGGTTGATATGAAAGTGCTCATATGGCTAACCATTGGTTAACTACTGTTGAACCAACTAGGTGTACACGTTTAGGTATGGTTACTCAAACCTAAATGACGTATATTTCATTTGTGTATAACAAGCTAAATTCGATCTAACGGTTGAAAGATATTAGCTTGTATCTAATCAGGTTTTCATCTAACGGTGAATATTGAATGCTTTGTTACCAAGGTAACTTAGATTGCAAACCCTGATTTGAAAACTATATAAAGGAGAACTCTAGCAACTGGGAAACCTAATCCCCACACCTCCTGTGTGATACTAGTTGCGACTAGAGTCGATTCTCCTTTAATTATAGGTTTTTCTTCGGGAATATAAGTCCGGGTCATCGATTGGTTCATGTTCACCTTGATTTATCAAAAGACGAAATAAAACTCGTAGGTATTTCTGTGGGAGACATATTTATCTATTACTGTAGACTTTTCTGTGTGATACAGATTTGTTTATTAAAGTCTTCGACTTTGGGTCGTAGCAACTCTTACTTGTGGGTCAGATCGGATAAGGGAATCAAGTGCGTAGTATCCTGTTGGGATCAGAGACTTAAGTAGTGCAACTGTACCTTGAATCAGTGTGAGATAGGTTTGGGTTCAACTACAGTCCAGAACGAAGTTAGTTTGTAGTAGGCTAGTGTCTGTAGCGGCTTAATTCAGTTCGGTGTTCAATCTGGACTAGGTCCCGGGAGTTTTCTGCATTTGTGGTTTCCTCGTTAACAAAACTTCTGGTGTCTGTGTTATTTCTTTACCGCGTTATATTTTTTTATATAATTGAAATATCACAGGTTGTGCGTTGAATCGATCAATTGGTAAATCCAACCTTTGGTTGTTGATTGAAATTGATTGATCCTTGAACATTGGTCTTTGGTACCGTTCAAGTTTATTTCTCTTGTATTCAATCAGACTCGCAGATTTCTATTTGTTTGAGTTGGGATTGAATCGAGAAATTGAGATATAACTCTTTGATATACTTTTTATTAAGATTGAGTCTGACTTTCTAGTTGATTCTCTTAAAAGTATATTGGAGTTAGTCCATACAGATTGCTAAGAGAAATATTTGGTGAGGTTGTTAGACCCCCGCTTTTTCACAACTACATTCAAGTCTGAAGTTAATTGGTAGTAGGCTTGTGTCTGTAGTGGCTTAATACAAGGTGGTGTTCAAAGCTGGACTAGGTCCCGGGGTTTTTATGCATTTGCAGTTTCCTCGTTGACAAAACTTCTGGTGTCTGTGTTATTTATTTTCCGCAGTATATTTTGTTATATAATTGAAATATCACAGGGTGTGTGTTGAATCGATCAATTAGTAAATCCAACCCTTGGTTGTTGATTGAAATTGATTGATCCTTGAACATTGGTCTTTGGTACCGTTCAAGTTATTCCTCTTGTATCCAATCGGGCTCGTAAATTCCTATTTGCTGATTGCGGATTGAATTAAGAAATAGAGATATAAAACTCTTTGATATACTTTTCTCTAGATTGAGTCTGACTGTCTTGTTGATTCTCTTGAAAGTATATTGGAGTTTGTCTATTCAGATTGCCAAACGAAATATTGGGTGTGGTTGTTAGACCCCCGCTTTTTTAGGTAGAATTGAACAAGAGTTCCAAATGAAATCAATCATCACATTCCTTTGTTGATGAAGTCCTTGTTGAGGTCTTCGTTTGATCTTAATTCTTCAATTTTTGAGGGTTATTCAGTGATGTCTAACACTCAACTACCAAGTTCTAATCCTAGTACGAGGATTGACTTTAGTAGACTAAAAATCAAGATATAGTTTTGTTCAACTAACATTGATAACAAGCTTGACATAACAAAACTTGTGTCTTTAACCGAGCAATGCTCTAACACTTAGAGCCAATATTTAGTCATTATGGCACATTGCGTGTGCTATATTGGCCAAGGGCCAATATCGCACAACAATTGTGCATCATGCCAGTTGGATGTCCTAGAACAAAGTTGCACCACCATGGTGCATTAGACAAGCTATATTGGCCAAGGAACAAAATTGCACCACGGTGGTGCATCATGCCAGAACAGGCTGGCTGAGGCAATGTAGCGCCATCATGGCGCAACATTGATCTTGGCATATGAGACAAAACGTAGTAACGCACCACCATGGAGCATCATGAGATTTGGCCTTGGCAAAGGCCATGAATAATGAAATTGGCACTTGATGAATGTCAAAGTCCTTCTCAACTTTCAATTGTAGAAATGTTAATATAACATATATAGGGAGGGATATTTGGTTGAAGGTGCATATAATGGAGATGTGCCTTAAGCTTTTCATAACTTAACATATATGATACCAAAATATCATTATGGCGCGTGGCTTAGTCAAGAGAGCTTTATGATGCTTAGGCATCATTGTTGCGAACTAGTTATGCACCACCATGGTGCAACACGAAGGAAAGGCCAATGATGCACATTCTTGTGAATCACTTGCAATGGACCCTTTGGCCTATACAGACTAGGCATTTACTTGGTGTTAGTCTTGTAATTTGAGTTGGATTTAGTTGCTTGTCCCGACGAGGATGAACTACGATCAGTGCTTGATTCCAGCCACAATGAGTTGCAGAATTGATGGTCCAACATTTTTTTGCTCATATCATCTAACTGCGAGGTGATTGCAACATAATGCTAAATAAATCATATCACCTGGTTCGACAAGGCGATGGAAGAGATGATTGTTACCATACTTGATGAGGAAAGTTGCATTCAATTTCTTGGATGCTCATACTTCCGATCAATCCGTTCAACGTAGGTATACACCAATATCTCTTTAGGCATGACCAGAAAAGAAAGTTATATCGGTATGCAAGTAAGGGAGAGCTTGCATAAGCCACTTGATACGGTAAGAGACTGGCTGATGCACCCTTGGCATAAGTAATACAAGTACATGCATTCATCTCAATGCCAAAGCTAAGTAAGGAAGCTGGAAATATGCTTGCTAGAGCTTATGTGCAATTACAAGGTATTTTTTTATGCCTGGACGAGACTCGGAAGCCAATGATTCATGCAAGAATGTATCGGCGTTAGCCTCTATGGCTTTAAACCCTTCGTGAAACAAGAGAAGTTGGAACGGTGTGGAAGCTAAGTTTAGATGCATCATGCTTGCCAAGCATATCTGCAAAGGCAAATAGACGTGCATTTGCCTGGCGTGAATAGAAGATTTAAGTCCAGGTTACAAGCATCAGAGTGGCGCATCGGGGAATTATGGCCAATGCGCTAGGCGTAATTTTCCAGTCCATCCCAGTTGGTATCATAGCAAGTCCGATATAATTCCAGGGATTGTGCGTGATGGACTCATCAACTAGTATTTTCCTTGAAGGAAAAGATAAATTTTGTGAATAGGCCAACTTTTGCGCGTAAAAGAGTTTGTAATTACTATGCAAGTTACTTTGCAAATCGAGTTGAGCATGTTTAAGCACTGTGAGTTTGCCAGTACAAATTTGCAACCCGCCTCGGTGGCAACCCAGAAGATATTTTCTGTAACAGTAAGCAGACATTAGGATTGATCACCTCATCACCCGTAAAGCATGGTATGTGTTGTCAGGCCGACTAGCATCCTACTATCTTAGTGGCAACCCGGAAGACTGTCTGGGATGGTAGGCTTGTATCCAACTGCTCTGGCACTGAAATTTGTTCCACATAGTATTATAAAAATGAATGGTTTGTCATGTTTGACTCGTGCAAAATTCTTGGCATCAACCTTGTGAGATTTTCAGGATTTTCGGGTGTGTGGTATGGGAGGCCTACTTAGGATACCTTGTTAAGATATCTTTTTGGCTTTCCAAATGGATATTCTCGGCACCATTGTGGACTCTTTCAGAATTCCTTGGCATTTGGATCAGAGGGTTATACTTGTTGTTCATGATGAATTGAAGTAACCATTTGCGATTTATTAGCATCCGGTATGGAACTTGTACTCAGGAAATCCGAATGAACTGTCCATAATAGTTTTTATTTTTTATTTTTGGGATGAAATTATTTAAAGGGATGAATAATGTAACACCCACACTTTTCGCATGGCGCATTGTTAGAGCATTTCTCGGTTGAACCCACCAAGCGTTGGTACGTCAAGGTTGGTTGTCATATTTTAGTATCAAAACTTAAATTCACTTGATAAGATTACTAGACTCAATTTCGTTTGGTTAGACCTTTAAGTCTTGAAATGGTGAGACCTACAAGTATTACTATGAAGACCTGGAGATTCTGAAAACGCATCGACATCAATGAACACATCATCCTTCTACTTGAGGTTAGTAATACAAGACTTGACTTATTTCTATTTTTATCACATTACTTTCAAGTCATTTATATTGAAAAAATAACATGTGAAGTTATATATATATGAAACTCTAATATTAGAGACTTGGCCATCTTATTATGACCAAAGTGTGAAGGAAGAATATACAAGTTGTTTTACAACTTATGTATATTGAACTACGAATTATAAAGCCTATCTTTTGAACTTCGTAATTGTGACATAGACGCTATCTTTGTAACTTGTTACTAGATTGTGCAATGAACTTAGGATTGATTTCATGCCTAGAAAACTATGTTTGATTAAATGAGTTTAATGAAGTAGACATAAGAAACTTGTTTCTTAGTTGAAAGAAATCAATGAATTGGTGGTCCCGTTCCTATTGGGGATTTATAGTAGGACCGATCCTTATTGGGGATATCTAGAAGAACCGATCCCTACCTATTGGAGATCTATAGCAGGACCGATTCCCATGACAAAATCGATTTCCGATCTCACTATACTTTATGGTATTGTGTGGTTTTGGAAGTTGTGTTTGCAAAATAGGAAAGTTCAAGATGTCGACCTTGTGAGTAATTTGAACATGTGTATATAAATCTTATCTTTTATTTTTCAAAGATATTCATTGATACTCAACGTGAGATACCAAACCGAAATGTTTGAGAAACTTTTTGTTAAGATTTTTGAATGTATATGTTTTATTTTTCCAGAAAGTAAAACATATCTCTGGAAGCTATATTAGTAAAGTATACTTGTATACCAACTAATATTGAGTTGTCATCCAAGAGGGATTTTGGTGTTACAGTGGGGTGCTGGTTGGAATTAGAAAAAACCGAAAGTTGATGTTTATTGCATATCTTGAGAATATTTTCGGTTATGGAAATTCCTTGGTGTCCAAACCACCTTGTTTTATAAGTAGTGAATTTTTTTCTTCTTACAAACTTATCCCAAGGAATGCACTTCATTTTGTAGTCATTGTTGTAGCCAACTAATAATATTACTTGTAATACTATATTAGAGAGAAGAGTAACCTAATTATGCGAAATATCTTACGTCCGCTAGTTTAAAGACTTCTGCGATATCAAGAAGCATCTAGATAGTACTGATGGTGGGAGACTAGAATTTGCATTGTTATTTTAGTTTTGATTATTGATTTGATTGACTAATGGTGGTTGAACCTTGATTGTACCTAGTTTGATTATTATTGAGATCCTCCTCTTCTGACATAATGTCACGCAAACTAGATCAAGGTTCGACGTATATCAGATCTGTTTTAGATCTGACGATAGGCTTGTGATCATCCATTGGTAACAGACTTTGTTATGTGCGTGATTGATCACAAGAGAATCAAATTTGTTTGTGCAGGTACAGAAGAAGAGATTGAATATTTCTTATTGGTTTCGTATATTTTGTGATTTAACTTTGTGCACACACTTGATCCACTAGGATCTGACTAAGCGTTGTTTATCTTTTGATAGACATCTTATTTGCTAGTCATATTAAATCGACAAATGATCATTTGGTGGTATTCTTCAGTATCCGAATATGATAGTTTGTATACCTAGATCTAGCTATCTTGATAATCTAGATCTTACCCAACAAAGGAGTTTATTAAATTAAACGGAAGAGGTTATCACATTCAAGTGACTTCATACGTAGGTTTTCCTCAGAATCCTTGAGGATCGATTCGTTAGAACGATTTGAAACATAAACATCTGCGTAACATCTTCTCAATTTCTTGTTTGCACGACAGAGATTAGTCAGAAAAGGTGTGACATGAGAAGTTTTCATCTTCTTCTTTTCCACCGAATCCAATAGCTTTACATACTCTGAGACTTCCTCATCAACATCTCTATCAATATCTGAATCACCTTCATCAGAAAGTTCATCCACTTGTTCTTCTAGGCGTGATTCCCAGTTATCAACAATTTCTATATCAAAAGAACGTTTAGATATTGACCTAGATATGACAGTTCTCTCAGGTGAATCCAAGCTTTGAAAAAACATCTGGTAATTTCTGAACTGGTATGTTATTAGAGATAGACTCGTCCATAAAGCCAGATCGCTACAAACACAGACTTATAAGGTCTTAAACATGTTTGCCTGCTCTGATAACAATTGAAAAAGCGGGGGTCTAACAACCACACCCAATATTTCGCTGAGCAATCTGTATGGACTAACTCCAATATACTTTCAAGAGAATCAACTAGACAGTCAGACTCAATCTTAAGAAAAGTATATCCAAGAGTTATATCTCTATTTCTCAATTCAATCTGCAATCAAACAAATAGGAATTTGCGAGCCCGATTGAATATAAGAAATAACTTGGACGGTATCAAAAACCATTATCCAAGTGCCAATCAATTTAATCAACAACCCAAAGGTCGGATTCACAATTGATTGAGCTTACGCACAACCTGTGATATTTCAATTATATAGAAAATATAATGCGGAAAAGAAATAACACAGACACGAGAAATTTTGTTAACGAGGAAACCGTAAATGTAGAAAAACCCCAGGACCTAGTCCAGATTTGAACACCATACTGCATTAAGCCGCTACAGACACTAGCCTACTACAAGTTAAATTCGGACTGGAATGTAGTTGGGCCCTAACCAATCTGACACTGATCAAGGTACAGTCGCGTTCCTTACGCCTCTGAATCCCAGCAGGACTCTACGCACTTGATTCCCTTAGCTAATCTCACTCACAAATCAGAGTTTCTACGACCCAAATTCAAAGACTTGATAAACCAATCTGTCTCACACAAAAAAATCTATTGAATAGATAAATCTGTCTCCCACAGAAATACCTATGAGTTTTTGTTCCGTCTTTTGATAAATCAAGGTGAACAGGAACCAATTGATATACCGTACTTATATTCCCGAAGAACGGCCTAGAAATATAAAACACCTCACAATAATCTTAATCGTATGGTAGCGAAATAAGATATTATGGAATCACAAACGATGAGAAGAAGATGTTTGTAACTACTTTTATCT
Organism: Papaver atlanticum; assembly: GCA_023531105.1. Taxonomy (NCBI): domain Eukaryota; kingdom Viridiplantae; phylum Streptophyta; class Magnoliopsida; order Ranunculales; family Papaveraceae; genus Papaver; species Papaver atlanticum. The sequence goes on along the minus strand of JAJJMB010011474.1, from coordinate 39,220 downwards.
TGCATATCGGAGATTAAATCTCGAGCAAATCTTAGAGAAGATAGTACTAGAAACGATAGAAAACAGCAAGATAAGAACACGAAACTACAGAGAAAATAGTTGGGTTTGGATTCACAATCCCAATGAAGTCTTCAAGTCATTAACCTACAGGGTTTCGTGAAAAACCTAAAGTTAAAGGAGAATCAACTCTAGTCGCAACTAGTATCACACATGAGGTGTGTGGATTAGGTTTCCCAGTTGCTAGAGTTCTCATTTATATAGTCTTCAAATCATGGTTTGCAATCAATATTGTCTTGGTAGCAAAGCATTCAATATTCACCGTTAGATGAAAACCTGTTTAGACTCAAGCTAATATCTTTCAACTGTTAGATCAAACTTAGCTTGTTATACACAAATGAAAAGTGACTTCATTTAGATAAGGGTAACCGTACCTAAACGTGTACACCTTGTTTGCTCAACAATAGTTAACAGAAGTTAGCCATATGAACACTTTCATATCAACCATATTCATCCTAACCATAACTAGTTAAAATGACTCAAATGAAACTAGTTCTAGAGTTGTTCAATTGTTCATATTATCATAGAAGTATACAAAACACAATTGAAGAAAAATCGATTTTGATTCATTTGAATCAATTCATGAACATTATAGCCACGGTTTGCAAAAGATTGCATTCCTTATTATAAAAATGTATTAGTTCATGAACAAACCGATTTTAGAACATAACCTACTCAAGTATTCAAACGGGTATGCATACCTAAGTGGCCGGACCAAGTTTGGGTTCGCCAGTATGCGAACGGGTACACTTTGTTAGAGCACTGCTCGGTCGAACTCGCAAGCGTTGCTATCTCAAGCTTGTTTTCCAATGTTAGTGATCAAAACTATAAGTCTTTATTTCTAGTCTACTTATAGTGATGTCTCGAACTAGGATAGATTGTGTAGTCGAGCATTAGACTTCACGGCGTTCATCAATTGAAGACGAAGAACTACTAAGGCGAGCTTGTGGAACTTCATCAACAAAAGGTATGTGAAGACTAAAACTCATCTATCACTTGGAAAGTCTATTTTTATTCTATCTCCTATATTGAGACAAAAGTCGTATTACGATAGTTTTCGATTATACACATTTGAGATTTCGAGCTGAGATTAACTCGCTTACATATTTATCGGAATATGTGTTGGTAAGCTTTCGCTTCAACCAAGTTCATCTTATATTCTTAACGAAAGTCAAAAGATGATCATGTGAAAACCGCCGAGTAACATCTTACATGGTTTGTGTGATACAATCATTTGGTGTAGACTTGGAATGTTTCGTTATTATTATTTCAATGTCTTGAAAATTGCTTTGATGCTAATAGTTTGTGAAAACGACTATTATCATCCTCTAAGAAAGTTTCAATGATTGGAATAGAGTTTAGAATACTTAACCATCATTGGATTATAAACATAGTGCGCATTCTTGCATGTATGTGATCCATGGCCGGAACTAAATTATGCATACCCATACGCGTATTTGTAGTTGTGAAATTCCGTGTACCAAGTACACATACCGGTACGCATACTTGTGTAAGGTATAGGTCCGGGAATTTCTGCTGGGTTTTGGAAGTGCACTTAGGTATGCGTACCTGTTCGCATACTGGTGAACCCAAACTCAGACCGGCTACTTAAGTATGCGTACCCGTTTGCATACTTGAGTGATTAAAGTTCTAAAATTTGTTTGTTCATGAACTAATACATATATATATTAAGGAATGCATTCTTTGCAAACCGTGGCTATAATGTTCATGAATTGATTCAAGTGAATCAAACCAGTTTTGCTTCGATTGTGTTCTTGTATACTTCTACGAGAATATAACAATTGAACAACTCTTTAACTAGTTTCATTTGAGTCATTTGAACTAGTTGTGGTTAAGATGAATATGGTTGATATGAGAGTGTTCATATAGCTAACCTCGGATAACTACGGTTGAGCCAACATGGTGTACACGTTTAGGCACGGTTACATAAACCTAAATGAGGGTACATTTCATTTGTGTATAACAAGCTAAGTTCGATCTAACGGTTGAAAGATATTAGCTTGTATCTAATCAGGTTTTTATCTAACGGTGAATATTGAATGCTTTGTTACCAAGGTAACTTAGATTGCAAACCCTGATTTGAAAACTACATAAAGGAGAACTCTAGCAATTAGGAAACCTAATACCCACACCTCATGTGTGATACTAGTTGTATAAGATAGAGTCGATTCTCCTTTAACCTTAGGTTTTTCACGAAACCCTGTAGGTTAACGACGTAAAGACTTCGTTGGGATTGTGAAGCCAGACCCAACTATTTTCTTTGTAGTTGCGTGATCTGATCTTGCTGTTTCTATCGTATTTGAGTACTATCTTCTTTAAGATTGGCTCGAGATTTATTTTTCGATATGCAAGATAAAAAGTAGTCACAAACATCTTCGTCTCATCGTTTGTGATTCCACAATATCCTGTTTCGCTACCATACGATTAAGATTATTGTGAGGTGATTGATAATACTAGGCTGTTCTTCGGGAATATAAGTCCGGTTTATCAATTGGTTCCTGTGCACCTTGATTTATCAAAATACGAAACAAAACTCGTAGATATTTCTGTTGGAGAAAGATTTATCTATTCCAATAGACTTTTCTGTGTGAGACAGATTTGTTTATCAAGTCTTCGACTTTGGGTTGTAGCAACTCTTGGTTTTGGGTGAGATCCGCTAAGGGAATCAAGTGCGTAGTATCCCGCTGGGATCAAAGACGTAAGGAGCATAACTGTACCTTGAATCAGTGTGAGATTGATTAGGGTTCAACTACAGTCCAGTCCGAAGTTTATTGGTAGTAGGCTAGTGTCTGTAGCGGCTTAATACAGTGTGGTGTTCAAATCTGGACTAGGTCCCGGGGGTTTTCTGCATTTGCGGTTTCCTCGTTAACAAAACTTCTGGTGTCTGTGTTATTTATTTTCCACATTATATTTTGTTATATAATTGAAATATCACAGGTTGTGCGTTGAATCGATTAATTGGGAAATGCAACCTTTGGTTGTTGATTGAAATATATTTATTCTTGAACATTGGTATTTTGTACCGTCCAAGTTATTTCTCTTATATTCAATCGGGCTCGCAAATTCCTATTTGCTGATTGCAGATTAAATTGAGAGATAGAGATATAAAACTCTTTGATATACTTTTCTCTAGATTGAGTCTAACTGTCTAGTTGATTATCTTGAGAGTATATTGGAGTTTGTCTATTCAGATTGCCAAACGAAATATTGGGTGTTGTTGTTGTACCCCCGCATTTTCAATTGGTATCATGGAAGGTAAACACATTAAAAGACCTCATAAGTATATGTTTGTAGCGATCTGAATATGGACAGAAGTGCTATCTCTAAAAACGCTTCACCAGAAATGGATAAACTCAACTTCGAGCGTTTTCTAGAAACCATCGAAATGATTGAGAATCTTAATTTAAAAAAATTCATCAATAAGCTTTGTCTAGAAAAACATCGTTTGATTAGGAAAATTGATGGACTTCATTGCGAGTCTTATATAAAAGATTTTGATCTTCGAGAACGTTCTGAAGAGGTGGTTGATCTCCAAAAGAAGTTGGATGAACAAATCTGGATCAACTCTGATCTTGTTGCAGAAATTGCAAAACTTAAGGATTTGAAATCTGTAAAGTCATCTTCAATGGATTTGAGTAACTCCTCTAATTCTTCGTTGAAGAATTGCCGTATGTCAGGTAATAAGCAAGGTTTAGGCTTTGTGAAAACTGAAAGTGCTCAGAATTCATCGAACAAGAATAAAGATGTTGGTACTTGCGTGTTTTGTGGTTCTCGTGATCACTTTCAACATGTATGTTTGTCTTTTAGAAAAAGATTAAATGTTGCACATAATCTTCACAAGAATGCCATACAACTTTTGTCTGCTCTTAAAAGACAATCAATACTAACAAGAAAGCCTAATTTGGTTAGTAGTGCTAGTATGGGAGCTTTTGCTCTAAAATCAACATCACCCTTTCAATGGTTTCTTGATAGTGGATGTAACAAGCATATGACTGGAGATCTCTCGTGGTTTGTCAACACAAGTGACTTTGATGGTGGTCCAGTAACATTTGGTGATGGAAGCTGCTGCTACATAAGCAAGAAGGGAACGATCAAATTACCCGGTGTTCCTGAAATTCATGATGTAGTATACGTAAAAGGTATGACTGTTAATCTTCTTTTTGTTAGTCAAATCTGTGACAAATGCCATAAGGTTATCTTCAATGCTAATGGATGTAACATTGTAGACAAATCTGGGATAATGATTTTTCAAGGATCACGTGGCAAAAATAACTGTTATCTGTCGGATACCCAGTTCAGTAATTGTTGCAATTTGACTAAGGTGGAATCTACACATCTTTGGCATGAGCGTTTTGGTCACATCAATTATCGTCTTCTAACTAAGATCATTAACAAAGAAATTGTTAGAGGTGTTCCCAAAATCAGTGCTAAGATTGAAGGTGTATGTGGTGCCTGTCAAAAGGGTAAACAAACGAAAGTTCCACATAAATCATCTCGAGATAATATCACTAAAGCTCAACTTGAATTAATTCATATGGATCTTTTCGGCCCAATTCAACAACCTACTGTGGCTGGAAAGAAGTATGCTTTGGTTATGGTAGATGATTACACCAGATTCACTTGGGTAGCTTTTTTGGCTCACAAGAATGAAACCCTCAGTGAATTCAAGATTATTGTTAATATGATCCAGAATGAACAGGGTCGCAAACTAAAGAAAATTAGAAGAAATCGTGGCACAGAATTCAAGGACATCAAAGTGTTTGAATACGGTGATTCTCTGGGGTTTATTCAACAATACTCTCCACCCATCACTCCACAAGCTAATGGAGTTGCAGAAAGAAAGACTAGGAACATTCAGGAAATGGCAAGGGTAATGCTCCATAACAAAAACTTACCGTTGAAGTTTTGGGGAGAGGTGGTTTTTACAGCTTGCTACTTGATCAATCGTGTTTACTTACGGTCAAAGACTTTAAACACTCCCTATGAGTTGTGGTACGGTAAGAAACCCAACTTACACTATCTTAGAGTGTTTGGTAGTAAGTGTTACATTCTAAAGGACCGTGAACAGAAAGGGAAATTTGACTCGACAAGCGATAAAGGTATTTTTCTTGGCTATGCATCTGATAGTCGTGGTTTTCGAGTTTTTAATCTTAGAACCCAAGTCATGATGGAATCCGAAAATGTTATCATTGATGATCTAAGTAATTTTCTTCATGATGACTCTCCTGCTGAATTGCCTCCAACCGAGACAATTGAGAAAATCAAAGAAATCCCAAAATCAGTATAAGTTATTCCAACAGTTACTGATCCTGATGTTTCTAATGATGAGGAGAAAATCCCTAGTCAGGCTGATCCTATTGAACAAGAATGTGCCCCTCCGTGGCATCTATGGGTTCAAAGGAATCATGATACTAATAGTATTATTATTGGTGGGAGAGATTCTACAGCTAAGACGAGAGGACAACTTCAAAATATTTGTAATTTTGGTTGTTATCTATCACAAGTAGAACCGAGAAATATTGATGAAGCTCTTAGCGATCCCTTTTGGGTGAATGCAATGCATGAAGAGTTAAATTAGTTCCAAAGACAAGATGTATGGAAGCTCGTACCTTGTCCCCCCAATATCAATATTGTTGGTACTAAATGGATATTCAAGAACAAGTCTGATGAATTTGGCACCATTGTCAGAAACAAAGCTAGACTTGTCGCTCAGGGATATTCACAGATTGAAGGAATTGACTTTGACGAAACCTTTGCTCTTGTGGCACGCCTTGAGTCCATTCGGTTTTTATTAGCTCATGCTTGGTTTCTTAAGGTTAAGCTGTTTCAAATGGACATTAAATCCGCTTTCCTAAATGGAAATTTAAAGGAAGAGGTCTATGTCGCTCAACCTAAGGGATTCGAAAACTGAAAAAGCGGGGGTCTAACAACCTCACCCAATATTTCGCTTAGTAATCTGTATGGACTAACTCCAATATACTTTTAAGAGAATCAACTAGACAGTCAAACTCAATCTTAATAAAAAGTATATCAAAGAGTTATATCTCAATTTCTTAATTCAATCCCAACTCAAACAAATAGAAATCTATGAGTCTGATTGAATACAAGAGAAATAAACTTGAACGGTACCAAATACCAATGTTCAAGGATCAATCAATTTCAATCAACAACCAAAGGTTAGATTTACCAATTGATCGATGCAAACGCACAACCTGTGATATTTCAATTATAAAACAAAATATAATGCGGAAAAGAAATAACACAGACACCGTAAGTTTTGTTAACGAGGAAACCGCAAATGCAGAAAAACCCCGGGATCTAGTCCAGATTGAACACCACACTGTATTAAGCCGCTACAGACACTAGCCTACTACAAACTAACTTCGGTCTGGACTGTAGTTGAACCCCAATCAATCTCACACTGATTCAAGGTACAGTTGCGCTCCTTACGTCTCTGATCCCAGCAGGATACTATGCACTTGATTCCCTTAGCTGATCTCACCCACAACTAAGAGTTGATACGACCCAAAGTCGAAGACTATAATAAACAAATCTGTATCACACAGAAAAGTCTACAGTAATAGATAAATATGTCTCCCACAGAAATACCTACGAGTTTTGTTCCGTCTTTTGATAAATCAAGGTGAACAGGAACCAATCGATAACCCGGACTTATATTCTCGAAGAATAACCTAGAATTATCAATCAGCTCACAATAATCTTAATCGACTAGCGAAACAAGATATTGCGGAATCACAAACGATGAGACGAAGATGTTTGTGACTACTTTTCTATCTTACCTATCGGAGAAGTTAATCTCAAGCCAATCTTACGATTGCACTCAATCACGATAGAAACAGCAAGATCAGATCATGTAACTACAGAGAAAATAGTCGGGTCTGGCTTCACAATCCCAATGAAGTCTTTAAGTCGTTAACCTACAGGGTATCGATAGAAACCTAAGGTTAAAGGAGAATCAACTCTAGCTTATACAACTAGTATCACACAGGAGGTGTGGGGATTAGGTTTCCCAGTTGGTAGAGTTCTCCTTTATATAGTCTCCAAATCAGGGTTTGCAATCTAAGTTACCTTGGTAACAAAGCATTCAATATTCACCGTTAGATGAAAACCTGATTAGATTCAAGATAATATCTTTCAACCGTTAGATCGAACTTAGCTTGTTATACACAAATGAAATATACGTCATTTAGGTTTGAGTAACCGTACCTAAACGTGTACACCTAGTTGGTTCAACAGTAGTTAACCAATGGTTAACCATATGAGGACTTTCATATCAACCTTATTCATCTTCACCATAACTAGTCCAAGTGACTCAAATGAACTAGTTCGAGAGTTGTTCAATTGCTTAGATCTTATAGAAGTATACAAAACACAATCGAAGAAAAATCGGTTTTGATTCACTCGAATCGATTCATGAACATTATAGCCACGGTTTTCAAACTGCATTCCTTAATATATAAATGTTTTAGTTCATGAACAAACCAATTTTAGAAGTGTACTTAGGTATACGTACCCGTTCGCATACTGGCGAACCCAAACTCAAACCGGCTACTTAAGTATGCGTACCCATTTGCATACTTGAGTGGTTAAAGTTTTAGAATTGGTTTGTTCATGAACTAATACATTTATATATTAAGGAATGCATTCTTTGCAAACAGTGGCTATAATGTTCATGAAATTATTCGAGTGAATCAAACCAATTTTGCTTCGATTGTGTTCTTGTATACTTCTATGAGAATATAGCAATTGAACAACTCTTTAACTAGTTTCATTTGAGTCATTTGAACTAGTTGTGGTTAAGATGAATATGGTTGATAAGAGTGTTCATATAGCTAACCTCGGTTAACTACGGTTGAGCCAACATGGTGTACACGTTTAGGTACGGTTACATAAACCAAAATGAGGGTACATCCAATTTGTATATAACAAGCTAAGTTCGATATAACGGTTGAAAGATATTAGCTTGTATCTAATCAGGTTTTCATCTAATGGTGAATATTGAATGTTGTGTTGCCAAGGTAACTTAGATTGCAAACCCTGATTTGAAAACTATATAAAGGAGAAATCTAGCAACTGGGAAACCTTATCCCCACACCTCCTGTGTAATACTAGTTGTATAAGCTAGAGTCGATTCTCCTTTAACCTTAGGTTTTTAAGAAACCCTGTAGGTTAACGACTTAAAGACTTCATTGGGATTGTGAAGCCAGACCCAACTATTTTCTCTGTAGTTGCGTGATCTGATCTTGTTGTTTCTATCGTATTTGAGTACTATCTTCTTTAATACTTGCTCGAGATTTATTCTCCGATAGGCAAGATAAAAAGTAGTCACAAACATATTTGTCTCATCATTTGTGATTCCACAATATCTTGTTTCGCTACCATACGATTAAGATTATTGTGAGGTGATGGATAATATGAGGCTGTTCTTCGGGAATATAATTCAAGTTTATCAATTGGTTCCTGTGCACCTTGATTTATCAAAATACGGAACAAAACTTGTTGGTATTTCTATGGAAGACAAATTTATCCATTCATATAGACTTTTCGGTGTGAGACAGATTATTTATCAAGTCTTCGACTTTGGGTCGTAGCAACTCTTGGTTGTGGGTGAGATCATCTAAGGGAATCAAGTGTGTAGTATCCTGCTGGGATTAGAGACGTAAGGAGCGCAACTGTACCTTGAATCAGTGTGAGATTGATTAGGGTTCAACTACAGTCAAGTCCGAAGTTCATTGGTAGTAGTCTAGTGTCTGTAGCGGCTTAATACAGTGTGGTGTTCAAATATGGACTAGGTCCCGGGGTTTTTCTGCATTTGCGGTTTCCTCGTTAACAAAACTTCTGGTGTCTGTGTTATTTATTTTCCGCATTATATTTTGTTATATAATTAAAATATCACAGGCTGTGCGTTGAATCGATCAATTGGGAAATCCAACCTTTGGTTGTTGATTGAAATTGATTGATCCTTGAACATTGGTCTTTGGTAACGTTCAAGTTATTTCTCTTATATTCAATCGGGATCGCAAATTCCTATTTGCTGATTGCAGATTGAATTGAGAGATAGAGATATAAAACTCTTTGATATACTTTTCTCTAGATTGAGTCTAACTGTCTAGTTGATTCTCTTGAAAGTATATTGGAGTTTATCTATTCAGATTGCCAAATGAAATATTGAGTGTGGTTGTTGTACCCCCGCATTTTCACGCTTACCTTCCAAAACTCAGTTGAATTTCCGGAACTTTAAAATCATGCCAATACGCATACCGGTATGCATACTAAGTTCCCGGACTTCCATAACAAACTAGTACGCATACGGGTATGCATACCATGGTTCCCGGACTTGGACAACACATATACAAGTACGCATACTGTGCTATATCCAATCATGGTTATTTTTTCTAATCTCCAATTTCAATATTGAAACATTCTCGGAAGACGACAATAGCTGTCTCACACAAACTATTAGCTTCAAAGCAATTTTCAAGTGATCGAATGATCAATATGAAACATTCCGAGTCTACATCAAATGACTGTCTCACCCAAATCATGCAAGATGTTACAAGGCGATTTTCACATGCTCATCTTTTGACTTTCGTCAAGAATAAAAGATGAACTTGGTTAAAGCAAAAGCTTACCAACCCATATTTCGAGAAATATGTAAGCGAGTTAAACTCAGCTCGAAATATCAAATGTGTATAATCGAAGTCTATATAGCTATATGACTTTTGTCTCAAATAGGAGATAGAGTAGATAGGCTTCTGAGTGATAGATGAGTTCAAGTCTCCACATACCTTTTGTTGATGAAGTTCCACAAGCTCCCCTTAGTAGTTCTTCGTCTTTAAGCGATGAACGCCGTGAAGTCTAATGCTCAACTACACTTACTATCTGTTTTGGGGTAAAAACTGTTTCTGCTGGTTTTGGTAAATTTGGGTGTGTTGATGAGAAACAAATTTAGACCTAAGCAAATGCACTGCACGGGAGTACTTTAGATTCGAGAGATCAGTCTATACAATCCTGGCCTAAACCAAGAAATGGCCGTTCAAGTCTTGCTTCGGTCACAAAGTGAAGGAGAAGGGTTGGTCTTAGGGAGGGAAGTAAAGAAGGTGTTGAGATCAGAATGGTTAATTCTGAAGGTGTGGCTATTTATGACTTGTATCAGAATGTGAAACTAGCTTGCGGAATGTAAACTATTAGTTCTTTTGTGTTTTTCTGGATACTGTGTTGTTGTTAACCAAAACTCTGTTGTCTGGTCTAAATAGGTAGAAACCTATTTATACAAGTAATAATTGAACGCACCCTGATCTCGTAGGAAGTGGGACTAGCTGAGTGATGGAGAAGTGGGGTAATGTGTAAATGTTAGAAACCACATCCCCACTATGAAGGAAACGGGTTAGTTTACACCCACTACTTCTTGCTGCCACTAACTGCCCGCTTTCCTGACACTTTCTTATAATGGGCGTGTTGCACGCCGCACGCTGTAAACCGCCAGACCAATACCCTGATGAGTATCCCCCAGTTTGTGACATGTTTGATGTCTCGAGTATTTTCGTGGAAAATATGTAGCAGATTGCTGAGTGGGACTCGTATGCAAGACCTAGTTATTCTGATTAATTATACGCCAGCTAGGTGGCGGATAGCTATGTGTGATAAGTAAGTCAGGAGACTTGCCGCAGGAGAATGGCGTGTGACGCTATTAGGTTAGTCTTGGTTGTTCACTTAAGACTTACCATAGGCCGATCAATTCTGTGGTGAATTTGGATGGATGAGATTGTAATTCATGAGAGAAGGTGGCCTTTTATTATGGCCACATTCCGTTGGAACCTGGTGATTGCATAGTGGAGCGAATAGTGCCTGACGTAGCCGCGGTCGTTATATCTTGGCATATTGGTTTTGAATCCAAATATGGCTTGGCAATATTGGCTCCAGTTGCCACATCAAACTTAATGCCCGAGGCAGCATTATTTGGAATGGTTGGCGTAGAAACCTTACTTAAATTAGGGTTTGGCATGCCAAAACCCTAATTAGCGCGCGTGGCATGTGGCCGTGGCACGGTGACAATCTTTGTGCAGATGGTGCCATGGCCGCGTCAAAGGAATTATGGCAAGGACATAATGTGGGAACGACCACAGGCGCAAGGATAGCCATGGGTGTCCATAGCATGGCGCCATTTTTGGGGTTTCCTGGGTCCCGCATGGCTCGTGACATGTTGTGGGGCCAAAGTGATGTCATTTGGGCAACGACTGGAAATTAGGGTTTCGACTAGTGCCGCTAAAGCAAAAGTCGTGCTTCTTATTAGAATACCCTGATTTAAGTCCGTTATGGCATTGGCCACGAACAGAAAGTGGGTTAGCACGTAGCTGCGCCATTTGTGGCACATTGGCATGTTACTGCAGCGGAGTGGCACGTTTGGCATGCCGATTAGCATGTTGGCGTGGCATGGCACGTTTGACATGCTGATTAGCATGTTAGCGTGGCATGGCACGTTTGGCATGCCGATTAGCAATTGGCATGGTGGCCGTTTGGCATGGTTTGGTCTTTCTATGCGCGTGGCGGGTTTAGAATGACCTGATTAGTCAATAGAAAAGGGGCCGGCCAAACATAGGGCGTGGCCACATCTCTAGTGCGCGTGGCGCATTTAAAGCGACCTGATTGGCCGATAGGAAAAAGGGCCTGCAAGTATGGGCCCGGCCACATCTCATGTGCATGTGGCGCATTTAAAGCGACCTGATTGGTCGATGAGAAAGAGGAGGGCCGGCAAGCATGGGGGCGTGGCCATCTGCAGGTGGCGCCGGCTGGCCTATGGCACGACCACACCTCCCTTTGTTGCTGCTCCTATTTTCCTCAGCTCCTCTTTTATTCCTTGTTTTCTGATTTTGGGTAGGACTTTGCACCTACTAATCCATGGCGGGTCAATTGCCTAGTTTGCCTTGGTTTAGTTTCGACCAGCAAGGTCTGATATACTGCGCAGGGCGCAAAAAACCTAATTTTTGCAAATTAATTAGGTTGATATTGAATCTTGTGAATTATCATAAAATTGATTGGATTCTGCATGTTGACATAGAGTTATTTATTGCAAGAGAGAAGCATGCTTTCTGACTGAGTACTTTTATGCAAACCTCAACCTTGATACTTCGGGAAATTTGTGCTACTCAGCTGCGAGTGAACACTAATTGTAATTTCATATCAATATTAAGGGTTTAGCCGTGGAACACAGCAAAGAAAGTATTCAGTGAGTCCTATATTAATGAATAATACAGGCAGGGTGTCGAAATTTACAGAATATCTGGGATTGTTGCTACATGCACCATTCTGGATAAATTTCATGTAAACATATTGAATTGCTTAATTAATGCGCAAATGAAGAGGTTGTGTACTCATCACTTTTACATGGCTCTGTCTCTTTGCAGAATGATAGCATAATAAATGCAGGGTTTTACAATTTTAGCCCTGAACTAAAAACCACCATCAACATTAAGTCCCATGCTTAGCGCGTAACAGTGGCACTGTTGCGGGGTAAGCATTAGATGGTGACAGACGAGATCAAACTGAAAAGGCGAGGCATGTGGGGATTACCAGGAAATCTTGATCGACCTTTGGCGGCAAATACGAGCGGCTGGTGATCTTTGTACTGGCGCGCTGCTAGCCTGGACACGGAGCGTTGCAGGTTGAGCGGCTGGCTTGGCTACGGAGCGTTGCAGGTTGAGCGGCTGGCCTAGCCAAGGAGCGTTGCAGGTTGAGCGGCTGACCTGCCCACGAAGTATTGCAGGTTGAGCGGCTGGTGTTCCTCGTGCTGGCACGCTGCTAGCTTGGTCATGGAGGTTGGTGCCATGGAGCGTTGGCGCCGCGGGCCCAGCTGCCTTCTTCCATGCATGGTACAAAAGGAAAAACCTCCTCTACTCGAATTCCAAAAGTGTTATGCATATAAAAGGGGTGCTAACTTCCTCCCCTTTTATTATTCGCTCGTCTGCTTCTTGTGTTCGTTTGCAGCAGCTCGATCATAGGCGTGCCAATCGTCAGAGGCAAGGTAAGTTCATCTTGTCTTCGTATTTTAGCTTTGAGTGTAATATCCATGAATAGTTGATCAAACTTGGACATTTATCTCGGTGTGAATGACTTTCTTTGTTAGCGGCGTCAACGGCAATAAAGAAATCTCCAATAGTTATAATCAGCAGCATAGCGAGCCAAGAGAACTCAAGGTAGGTGCTCTTTTCTATTTTGCGCATGTAGCCACCCAACAGTACCATCGATCTTTTCCATAATATGTAATAAGGTTCTGACTCCAGAAGAATGAGCATCTAACCTCTCCAGTGGATTTCAAAATTTACCAAACTCCATTGCACTCCTGGGATGGATGGATGAAACATATGCTCGGCAATGATCACGTCAGGGCTAATCTTGGAGATATAGCTGTGTTGTTGATCCGTCCTTGACTTTAAGTTATTTGGTGTCTGGACTGCTGAGCTAGTCTCTGGAAGGATTATTCTTGCCTTTCTGATTGCGATGATGATATGTTATGGATGCTTGTATGGTCGAAATCTTCCGGAGCCGTTGGGTGAAGTAGACGAGCTGAGGGGCGTTCCGTTGCCGACATGCTTCTATCAAGTCTTCAATAACTTCATTCCAAGCGACATCCTTCGAACCATCTTCTGCATCTCGGACTATTGTATCGAATGGGATGCGATGAGTAGTCCCCAGTTACACTTCTGTCTGGTCATAGATCTGATGACGTGGCCGGATATGTGAATATCTCTGTGGCGTGCTTTTGGGAGTCTTTGATGCACGTGTACGGATTAATGCTTAGAAATTCCTGCGGCTCGTAAAGCTTCGACAGTGCCGATGTTGACATCAGAAATAACCTAGTTGAGGGAAGTGAAGGCATCCCATGCTGGTAGTCCCCATGTGTAATTATCTTGAGCCTATTTTCTCGTGGAAGATATGCTTCTACTGCATTCGCTGGTAAGGTGGTGATTGCGTTTAAACTTCTAAACCTGAAGGAGGCTTTAGTCCCCAAGTGTAGCCTACTTTGATTGTATCACCTTGAATCCACGCCTATGGGATTTGATACAAGCTTATTGTAGTCTCCTGGATGCGATGCTGGGATGCTTGGAACATCACATGGACGAAATATACTGGATAACGAAGAGGTAGAAGTGAGAGAGTTATGTTGTTAATCGTGGCTCCCCCTGTTTTTTCAAGAAAAATGTTTCAGCCGTGTCTATGAAGTTATCTCATGAATCTTTGATTATTGTCGGGGATGGACTGCGATGAGCATCCCCCGGTTGCACTTATCTTTAGTTACTGAAGTTGTTTTCTCTGAGTAGGCTTGGGATCCGTCGCGGCCTCGTAAAGTGTTGCAGGCGCCTTCCAGACAGAGAGGTGAGGATATCCTTACGTTACACCTTTGAAGAGTAGATGACCTTGTCGTGGTTATGACTTTTTGGTTGACCGTGTCTTCTGGGCTTTGACAATGAAGGGATTCCGTATAGAGCCTCATTCCCCAAGTGTGGTTTACATGTTTATATCTTGTATGGCCGGTGGGTTGACCATGATAAAGATATCACCATCTTGCATCTGTACTGGTGACTCTATTACTTCTTCCATGTGAAACTAAAATATGGAGAAGTACGAATTACCTTTGTAGTGTTTGTTGCTATGGTGAAGCTCTGGATGGTATCAACAAACGAGCAGCAAAGGTTCTTGGCAGCAACTGTGATCAGAAGAGACTACATTTTCGTGGGAGCAAAGGGATTGGCTGGATGTGTAAGCGAGTAAAACTGTCCATGACCATGAGATTTTGCGGGATGGGACAAAAGTGGCCACAACTACGAACCTTGGATGGTTGCGATCACGATCCTTGACAGGGAGGAGTGTGGCGGCTACGGCACGATATCCTTGGCAGGAAGGAGTGGCGGATACGGCACGATCCTTGGCAGGAATGAGTGGCGGCTATGTGCACGAACCTTGGTAGGAAGGAGTGGCGGCTACGGGCACGAACCTTGGCAGGAAGGAGTGGAGGCTACGGCACGAACCTTGGCATAAGGGAGTGGCGGATACAGCACGATCCTTGGCAGGAAGGAGTGGCGGCTACGGGCACGAACCTTGGCAGGAGGGAGTGGCTCGGACATTATGGACCAAAAGAAGGATTCCTCCTTTTAATATAACTCATGTCTGTGAGGTTATTTCTTCTTATCCTTCTCTTTTCTTATTTCGGCGAAGTAGCTCTTCCGTGATTCTCTACGTGCGGCAGCTTGCCTATTATTGCTTGCATGCGACCTTGGTGTATTGACTTGATGAAAATTTCATATTCGTGTCTTCTTGCCAAAACGGCCGCAAACTCTTCGTACGATATCGAAATGAGGTGATTGACCTCTCATTCTTTTGATAAGAGGAAAATCTAAATTTTACAAAAAAGAATTTATTCATTCGGAGTCCGTTTGGTGGGTGAAAAGTACCTGACACCGAGAATTCAGAACTTTCCAGGAAGAATTATGTGGGGTTTTCAGCTGTCACGTAGTCGAGAGTTTCGGCTTCTATTTATAGCTCATTCATAGGATTGATGTGCCCTTTTAGTATGTTGTAGAGGACTTCCATACGAATCGTTTGGTATATGTATCACTACAAGATTCTTCACCAATTAGCACCAGTTTCAATTCTTCTGGAGGGCAGTGTAAAAATATTTCTGACGGAGTTCTTGCAAAACGACCCGTAACCTTTCTAAACCACATGCCATGTCCGTGGGTGACGCTGCTGATGAGGTGTCTCTCTTTGTGAGTTATCTGTTGATGTGTTAGTACCAGCAGTATACTTGGAAATCGAGGGCTTCAATTTTTGATCTCTTGAAGTAGTCATTGAGATGCCTGTTATTTTGCTAGAACATCCGGTGTAGGTTCTTCCGGTAGGCAATTTGGAGAACTCTTCAGCATTACCCGCTTCCCTGGGCAAAGGAAATATGGGAAACGTTGATCCTTTTGGTGCAGCAAATTCTTGAATCTTCCTCTGCGTGAAGTTATCTCGGCTGCGGATTCTTTCCTGACATGATGGTGCAGGCACCGTTATCTTCTTGAGGCTGCTTTCTTGACGTGTCCGCTCCAGTAGATCTGAAGATGTCCCGGGCTTGCTCTTGCTTGGGTCAGCATAATAGGAGAACCCCTATGAATGATTTGAAGATGTGTCAAGCCTCCTTTATTATTATAGATGTACGAATTCCCAGAATTACGCCATGGTATGGATCTATACATTTTGCTGATGAAGTGATAGCGGATACTCCTGACCATAAAATGGTAGTAGTGGTGGAATAGATATAGACCCTCGCTTTCGTGATCTCTGCAGGTGCCTTTCTAGGACTCCACTGGTGTTGAGATTTGTTGTCGACTATTTCCATACAGAAACAACGGCTATGCAAATCTTTCCTTTTATCTCCCTGAGTGTGGACCCTGGAGACATTAATATCGGTGATAACTTTGAGGCGTTTCCGGCTTGCTCCATATAACACTTATGGTGTTGCAGATGTGGATGTTCCATTCAGACCTCGAGAGAAGCCATCGTGCCTTCCTAAGTAGTAATAACGTCTTCATGTGTCTTCATGCGGCTTTATGGTCCTTTCATCTGGGAGATTTATTGTTTCTCAGCTATCCAAGGCATTTCCAGTAGCAATGCTTGAAATAGCATTTTTGTGAAGCTTCTTAGCGAACGAAACCCCGGAATTGAAATTGGTTGTTGAACCTAAATTGAGTTTAATGATTGAATTGGATCTAAGATCCACTCTTTTGAAATTGACAAAAATGGAATGAATACTGAGAAACTAATTTGCAACCGAGAGATTAATCTCCCACTGTGGTCGATAGTTGTTTTGAGGTAAAAACTGTTTCTGCTGGTTTTGGTAAATTTGGGTGTGTTGATGAGAAACAAATTTAGACCTAAACAAATGCACTGCACGGGAGTACTTTAGATTCGAGAGATTAATCTATACAATCCTGACCTAAACCAAGAAATGGTCGTTCCAGTCTTGCTTCGGTCATAAAGTGAAGGAGAAGGGTTGGTCTTAGGGAGGGAAGCAAAGAAGGTGTTGAGACCAAAATGGTTAATTCTGAAGGTGTGGCTATTTATGACTTGTATCATAATGTGAAACTGGCTTGCGGAATGTAAGCTATCAGTTCTTTTGTGTTTTTCTGGATACTGTGTTGTTGTTAACCAAAACTCTGTTGTCTAGTCGAAATAGATAGAAACCTATTTATATAAGTCATAATTGAACGCACCCTGATTTCGTAGGAAGTGGGAGTGGCTGAGTGATGGAGAAGTGGGGTAATATGTAAATGCTATAAACCACATCCCCACTATGAAGGAAACGGGTTAGTGTACACTCACTACTTCTTGCCGCCACTAACTGCCCACTTTCCTGACACTTTCTTATAATGGGCGTGTTGCACGCCGTACGCTGTAAACCGCCTGACCAATACCCTGATGAGTATCCCCCAGTTTGTGACATGTTTGATGTCTCGAGTATTTTCGTGGAAAATATGTAGCAGATTGCTGAGTGGGTCTCGTATGCAAGACCTAGTTATTCTGATTAATTGTACGCCAGCTAGGTGGTGGATAGCCATGTGTGGCAAGTAAGTCAGGAGACTTGCCGCAGAAGAATGGCGTGTGACGCTATTAGGTTAGTCTTGGTTGGTCACTTAAGACTTACCATAGGCCGATCAATTCCGTGGAGAATTTGGACGGCTGAGATTATCATTCATGAGAGAAGGTGGCCGTTGATTATGGCCACATTCCGTTGGCACCTGATGATGGCATAGTGGCGCGAATAGCGCCTGGCGTAGCCGCGGTTGTTATATCTTGGCATATTGGTGTTGAATCCAAATATGGCTTGGCAATATTGGCTCTAGTTGCAACATCAAACTTAATGCCCTAGGCAGCATTATTTGGCATGGTTGGCGTAGCAACCTTACTTAAATTAGGGTTTGGCATGCCAAAACCCTAATTAGCACATGTGGCATGTGGTCGTGGCACGGTGACATTCTTTGTGCAGATGGTGCCATGGTCGCCTCAAAGGAATTATGGCAAGGCCATAATGTGGGAACGACCACAGGCGCAAGGATCGCCATGGGTGGCCATAGCATGGCGCCATTTTTAGGGTTTCCTGGGTCCCACATGGCTCGTGACATGTTGTGGGGCCAAAGTGACCTAATTTGGGCCACGACTGGAAATTAGGGTTTCGACTAGTGCCGCTAAAGAAAAAGTCGTGCTTCTGATTAGAATACCCTGATTGAAGTCCGTTATGGCGTTGGCCACGAAAAGAAAGTGGGTTAGCACGTATCTGCGCCATTTGTGGCACATTGGCATGTTACTGCGGCGGAGTGGCATGTTTGGCATGCCGATTAGCAATTGGCATGGTGGCCGTTTGGCATGGTTTGGTCTTTTTATGCGCGTGGCGGGTTTAGAACGACCTGATTGGTCAATAGAAAAGGGGTCGGCCGAACATAGGGCGAGGAAAGAGGGCCGGCAAGTATGGGCCCGGCCACATCTCATGTGCATGTGGCACATTTAAAGCGACCTGATTGGTCGATGGGAAAGAGGAGAGCCGGCAAGCATGGGAGGGTGGCCATCTGCAGGTGGCGCCGGCTGGCCTATGGCACGGCCACACCTCCCTTTGTTGCCGCTCCTATTTTCCGCAGCTCCTCTTTTATTCCTTGTTTTCTGATTTTGGGTAGGACTTTGCACTTACTAATCCATGGCGGATCAATTTCCTAGTTTTCCTAGGTTTAGTTTAGACCAGCAGGGTCTGATATACTGCGCAGGGCGCAAAAAACCTAATTTTTGCAAATTAATTAGGTTGATATTAAATCTTGTGAATTATCACAAAATTGATTGGATTCTGCGTGTTGACATAGAGTTATTTATTGCCAGAGAGCAGCATGCTTTCTGACTGAGTACTTTTATGCAAACCTCAACCTTGATACTTCGGGAAATTTGTGTTACTCAGCTGCGAGTTAACACTAATTGTCATGTCATATCAATATTAAGGGTTCAACCATGGAACACAGCACATAAAGTATTCAGTGAGTCCTATATTAATGAATAATACAGGCAGGGTGTCGAAATTTACAAAATATCTTGGATTGTTGCTACATGCACCATTCTGGATAAATTTCATGTAAATATATTGAATTGCTCAATGAATGCGCAAATGAAGAGGTTGTGTACTCATCACTTTTACATGGCTCTGTCTCTTTGCAGAATGATAGCATAATAAATGCAGGGTTTTACAATTTTAGCCCTGAACTAAAAACCACCATCAACATTATCCTAATCCGAGACTTAGCTATAAGTAGACTAGAAATCAAGACTTATAGTTTTGGCAACTAAACTTGACAACAAGCTTGAGATAACAAAGCTTGCGAGTTTGACCGAGCAGTGCTCTAACAGTAGCAACTCTTAGTTGTGGTTGAGATCAGCTAAGGGAATCAAGTGTGTAGAGTCCTGCTGGGATTCAGAGGAGTAAGGAATGCGACGGTACCTTAATCGGTGTGAGACTTGGTTAGGGCTTAACTACATTCCAGTCCGAAGTTAACTTGTAGTAGGCTAGTGTCTGTAGCGGCTTAATACAGTGTGGTGTTCAAGTATGGACTAGGTTCCGGGGTTTTTCTGCATTTGCGGTTTCCTCGTTAACAAAACTTCTGGTGTCTGTGTTATTTCTTTTCCGCGTTATATTTGTTTATATAATTGAAATATCAAAGGTTGTGCGTAGTTCAATCAATTGGTAAATCCAACCTTTGGTTGTTGATTGAAATTGATTGACACTTGAACATTGGTTTTTGGTACCATTCAAGTTATTTCTCATAATAATCAGTCTCACGGATTCCATCTGTTTGAATTGCTGATTACATTGAAAAATAGAGATATAACTCTTGGATATATTTCCTTGATTGAGTCTGACTTTCTAGTTGATTCTCTTGGAATTATATTGGAGTTAGTTCATACAGATTGCCTAACGAAATATTAGGCGTGGTTGTTAGACCCCCACTTTTTCAATTGGTATCAAAGCAGGCAAACACGTTTAAGACCTCATAAGTCTGTGTTTGTAGCAATCTGACTCTATGGACAGAAGCGCTATCTCTATAAACGTACCGCCAGTCTTCGATGGATCAAATTACTTATGGTGGAAAATTGCTATGCGTGCCTTTTTCCAAGCACGTGATTTTCAATCATGGGTTTATGTTGTCAATGGAAATAATCCTCCATTGGTTACAATAGACGGTGTAACAGTTGCAAAGGATATTGTGAGGTATGAGTCTGACGAGATTCTTGATGCAAAGCAAAATTCTGACAACTTAAATGCTATCATACATGCCATTACTCTAGATCTTCAGCACCATGTGACTACGTGCACTCGGTCTAAAGATGCTTGGGATATCTTAGAAACCGTATTTGAAGGGAATACCTCTGAAAAGGAAGCTAGGCTTCAAAACATGAATTATGATTGGGAAAACCTTCATATGGCTGATGAAGATTCATTTGATGAGTTTAATCACAAAGTGTATGAAATAATTAATGCATCTTTTGCATTGGGTAAGACTATTCCTGAAAAGGACATTGTGATGAAAATTCTCAGATCTTTACCAGCTAGATACGATTCTAAGAAACATGCCATCGTTGAAGGAAATAACCTTGATACACTTTCCAGAAATACTCTTGTTGGGAAGTTAAAGATCTTTGATCATGAGCATACTTCCAAATCTGGGAAGGATATTGCTTTCAAAGCACAAAAGAACACTAAATTACTTGATAAAAGTAAAAGTGTTGGCAACTCTGTAGTTGATCCTATTGAGACTAATTCATTAGATGAAGATCTTGACAACTCAGTCTCATTGATCACAAGACAGTTTAGAGATCTTCTTTTGAAGAGAAGTAAACGGTTCATCAGAGATAAACCAGGACATCAGTCAAACCTCATGACCGTGCCCCTCCCAAAAACAGGGACACTGTTGATACTGATGATGAGGATATGCCATAGTGCTTCAAGTGTAAAGGTTTTGCTCATTTTGCAAATGAGTGTCCAAATCGTAGAAAATACACTGGGAACAAAGGTCTTGCTGCAACTCTTGATGAAATGTCTGATCACTATGATTCAAATGAAGATGAAAAATCAAGTGTTGCACTCCTTGCTAAAAATATTGATTTTGATAATTGTGGCAATATGTACATCAATATTGATATGCTTCCTGGAGAAACTTCTTCAACCACTTTGGAGGATGAAATGGATTTTTCCTTGTCTACTGAAAATTACATCTCACATGTTTCAGGTACCTTAATTTGTTTAGCAGCTATGGTGTTTGAACCGTCCTCCATATTTACATGATCTTATTGTACTTCTAAAGGTCATGAACTCTCTAAGTGTTTCAAGTACAAACATAAAATAAGATATGTCAACAAAATTCAACGGAGAGTGAATCGATTAACAAACAAGCTCAAACTTGTTCAGAAGTCGAATACATCTGAGGTATGTAAATTTAATTCATTTCCAAAGAAGTTAGTTTCTAAAGAAAAAGATAGACCTCTACAGAAAAGAACAAGGTCTAAACAATCTATGAAAAAGGGTATTAAGAATTCCGTACAAGAATTGTATGGTGGACAGATGATTGTTCACCACAACACAGCTTAATTGTGTTGAAAGTGGATCTTGTCTCATGTGCCTGGTTTCAAAGAGACAAGAGTTGAGCACAAATCAGGCTTTAGGAAAAGAATTTTTTTTTTCTTTTTTTTTTCCTGGAATTCTGTTGATCTTTTCATATCTTAAAATTGGTATTGAAAAGGTTTTCCCCGTTTGATCATTGAAAGAGGGTAAAAATCGATAATTCTGCCTTTTTTAGGGTTGAGAGTTGTGTGTACGTGAATCATTATTACTTTGTATAAAGGTTCTGTAACCCTACATTCCTTTTTCCTTTCCTGAAAACTCTTTTTATCAAAATATTGCTTGTAGAGCTTGAGTTATGGATTTCTCTCACAATTCCATATTGAATGGAGACTCCAAGCATCATATCTTCTGATGGAAAAGATGTTAATATGATTGTTAAGCCATCAATAATGAAGTAAAAAGATAAATCTCTTTCCTCTACAACTTTGAAGAGAAAAAGGAAGAATATGAAGAAACCAAGGGCTATCCCCTCCAATCTTCAGATGTTTTCTAGTGTTCTTGAAGAGTTGTAGGAAACAAGGAAGGAGATTCAACAAATAAAGGTTATTGTTCTAAGAACTCTTGAAATTCATAAGGCCCTGGTTCGGCATCAGTCTAGAAGGTTTGTTGGAATTAACTCCTTTCTTCATGATCCTTATGTTCCAATGTCTGTTGACGACAAGGAGTTCGGGGACGATAAATAATTTTTCAAGAATCTTAATGTCTAGGAAACTTCTCATGAGAATTTATTCTTGTGTTTTAAGAAGGATAACTAGGGTTTTGAATAGCAAATATTGTGATTATACATAGCTATCGCCAATGATTTTCATCTTGCAATGTTTTAGATTTATTTATTTAAATTCTAAGTTATTTGGAAGATGATTTGCAGTATTAATCTTTATGGTTTTTTATATTGATTTTTTTTATGGGATATGTGTGTTTACGTCCGTGAACTATGATTGTCCCATATATGTCAAAAGTTAAGTCTATTATGTCTTT
Source organism: Papaver atlanticum (assembly GCA_023531105.1). Lineage (NCBI taxonomy): Eukaryota > Viridiplantae > Streptophyta > Magnoliopsida > Ranunculales > Papaveraceae > Papaver > Papaver atlanticum. Next base: position 16,452 of record JAJJMB010011474.1, on the reverse strand, counting down.
ATGCAAATATTGATAAAAGATAGAATGAACTTTTGAATATTCCGCAGTATTGATCTTTCCCTGATCCACTTCTATGTGAAAGTACTTTATGGCTCCGTAAGTTTTCTTATGTTGAGCATTTCCGATTAAATTAATTATTAAGGTTCTCTTGTGGTTAATTTATTTGAGTTTACTGGATACAAATTCATGTTTCATGTGATTTGTTAATGTCCAAAGAAATCCTTCTTTTCTTGTAAAAGTAAGGTCGCTCTTGTTGTTCTTTGGGGAATGACATTTTATGGGGGAGAGTTCTTAATTGAACTTGTGATTAATTGTCAAATCTTTGTGGGGAGTGCGGCTGTGGAATATTGTAGGAGTTATCTTGTATCTTTATAAACTCCTTGATGAATACACTAAGTTTCAACTATGTGAAATCATCGAAATAAAGTTGATATGTTTTATTTTAGTCATGAATAATCTCTTTGAGAATTTCATTATTATCCCGCTAGTTTTCGTACATTGTCCAATTTATATTGACAAAAAGGGGGAGAATTATTTTGTAGTTCACACTACATACATATGGTTTACGGATCATTATGTAAGGGGGAGTGATTCTCATTGTGAGATGAAGTATTGACTAAGGGGGAGTGATACATATCACCGTAGTATTATTGTCAAAGTTGTGATACAATTAAACTTTGATGCTGTGTAATAATACTATGACACTGTATAACAATAATTGAGAACAAGTGTTTCTTATTGTTATGGCTACGGATCTTCAACAACTATGATGCTGAGTTGAACACGTTCAGAATCACTGGAGTACTTGGAGTGACGAAGAATTCAAGGAATGTTGAAGAACCAAGGAAATCAAGCATGTTAGATGAGAAGCTACAAAGTTTATTTATTTTGTAATCCATATGTATTGATAGTTTTGTCACTAAAATTGACAAAGGGGGAGATTGTTAGAGCACTGCTCGGCCGAACTCGCAAGCGTTGTTATCTCCAGCTTTTTTGTCAAGTTTAGGTGATCAAAACTATAAGTCTTGATTTCTAGTCTACTTATAGCTATGTCTCGGATTATGATAGAATGTGTAGTTGAGCTTTAGACTTCACGTCGTTCATCGATTGAAGACGAAGATCTACTGAGGAGAGCTTGGAGGAACTTTATCAACAAAAGGTATGTGGAGACTTGAACTCATCTATCACTCAGAAGTCTATTCTATTCTATCTCCTATTGAGACTAAGTCGTATAGCTATATAGACTTTTACATTATACACATTTGATATTTCGAGCTGAGTTTAACTCGCTTATATCTTTCTCGAAATATGTGTTGGAAAGCTTTTTTCTTTAACTACGTTCATCATTATTCTTGACGAGTTTAGTTGGAAACAATTTATTTGTTGGAAACTAAAAAATAAGTCAAAAGATGATCATGTGAAAATCGCCTTGTAACATCTTACATGATTTGTGTGAGATAGACATTTGATGTAGACTCAGAATGCTTCTTATTGATCATTCAGTCACTTGAAAATTAATTATAAGCTAATAGTTTGTGTGAGACAGCTATTGTCGTCTTCTAAGGATGTTTCAATGATTGAAATGGGAGTTTAGAACAATTAACCATTGTCTGGATATAGCACAGTATGCATACCAGTATGCAAACTGTTGTAAGTATGATTCAGGTCCGGGAACCAAGTATAAATACCCGTATGCGAAGGGTTTTAACTGTCAAAGTCCGGGAACAAAGTTTGCGTACCCGTTTGCAAACAGTTTCACCTGAATTCGGTCTGGAACGATATTATGCATACCTGTTTGCGAACTGTCCGAAAAGATCAAAGTCCAGAACTTAGGTTTGCGTACCCGTTTGCAAACTTACGAGGTTAAGTTCTAAAATCGGTTAAGTATGATTTCATACTTATGAACAAATACATTTATATATTAAGGAATGCAATCTTTGCAAACCGTGGCTAAAGTGTTCATGAACTGATTCTTTTGAATCAATCCGATATTGCTTCAATTGTGTCTTGTGTACTTCTATGAGAATATAAACAATTGAACAACTCTATGAGTAACACAATTAGATTCATTTGATTATCATCTGATCTAGGAGTGTTAGATGAATGTGGTTAATACAAAAGTGTTCATATGGCTAACTTCGGTTAACTGTTATTGAGCCAACTCAATATACACGTTTATGTACGGTTACCTATATCTAAATGAAGGTATATTTCATTTGTGTGTAACAAGCTAAGACCATCTAACGGTGGAGAGATATTGTTTTGGTTTTAAGCAAACTTAGCTTGAATCTTAAATCAGGATTTCATCTAACGGTGAATATTGATTGCTTTGTTTCAAAGCTATCAAAGCCTGATTTGAAGACTATATAAGAAGAACTCTAGCAACTGGAAAACCTAATCCCCACACCTCCTGTGTGATACTAGTTGCGACTAGAATCGATTCTCCTTTAACCTAGGTTTTTCCTAAAACCATTATAGGTTAACGACTTAAAGACTTCATTGGGATTCTGAAGCCAGACCCAACTATTTTCTCTGTAGTTGCGTGTTCTGATCTTACTTGTTCTATCGTTTTGAGTACTATCTTCTCTAAGATTTGCTCGAGATTTATCTCCAATAGGTAAGATATAAAAAGTAATCACAAAGCTCTTCGTCTCATTCTTTGTGATTCCACAATAACTTGTTCTACTACCATATAGTTAAGTTATTGTGAGGTGATTGATATTTCTAGGCTATTCTTCGGGAATATAAGACCGGATTATCAATTGGTTCCTTTTCACCTTGATTTATCAAAAAACAGAACAAAACTTCGTAGGTATTTCTGTGGGAGACAGATTTATCTATCAGAATAGACTTTTCTGTGGGAGACAGATTTGTTTATAAAGTCTTCGACTTTGGGTCGTAACAACTCTTAGTTGTGGGTGAGATCAGCTAAGGGAATCAAGTGCGTAGAGTCCTGCTGGGATTCAGAGGCGTAAGGAACACGACTGTACCTTAATCAGTGTGAGACTTGGTTAGGGCTCAAATACATTCCAGTCCGAAGTTAACTTGTAGTAGGCTAGTGTCTGTAGCGGCTTAATACAGCATGGTGTTCAAATCTGGACTAGGTCCCGGGGTTTTTTCTGCATTTGCGGTTTCCTCGTTAACAAAACTTCTAGTGTCCGTGTTATTTGTTTTCCGCATTATATTTGTTTATATAATTGAAATATCACAGGTTGTGTGTAGTTCAATCAATTGGTAAATCCAACTTTTGGTTGTTGATTGAAATTGATTGACACTTGAACATTGGTCTTTGGTACCGTTCAAGTTGTTTCTCATAATAATTAGGCACACGGATTCTGTCTGTTTGTTTTGCTGATTACATTGAGAAATAGAGATATAACTCTTGGATATATTTCCTTGATTGAGTTTGACTGTCTAGTTGATTCTCTCATAATTATATTGGAGTTAGTTCATAAAGATTGCCTAACGAAATATTGAGTATGGTTGTTAGACCCCCGCTTTTTCGGGTTCTCACTCTCCAAATTCACTCAATTCGATTTCTTCTTCCACATACATTTTTCTACTTCTCTAGGTTGATTTGCTAGAGATGCAAATCCCGGATTTGGTTTCCTACCTTTAGCACACTGTTTATCATGACTCATCTTGTAGTTGGGCTCAATCGACGATAAAAGTTTTATGAATCGAAGATCAATTGACGATGATTAAAATTCGAAATTTGTTTCGAGAGGAATAGGTTTGGTTGTTGTTGAAAGAAAAATAAAATGGAAACTGATTTTTTATTTGGAGTATAAGGGATTAGATTAGGTTTAGAATTTTTATTAGTGGAAGAGTATTTTTTGTAACTTAAGCTATTCAAGGATAATTTAGTAACCTACCCATCTCTAGGACATCCCTTTCCACCATTCCTTTAATATGGTTATTAATATGCATAAGATAAAGGTTTTGTAACCCTAAACAAGATTCATTTATATCACATACACGATACGACGAACGATGACCAGTAAATTATCGTATCGGATACACTATTGTATTGATCCCCACGAATATGGATAAATACGTCGGTGGTGGTGATATTGGCTGAAACTAACCATCACGGGCAAAAACTAAGGTTTTTGTTTAACTAAAGTATTGACGTCTTCCATCGTATTGAACTGTTTATATTAAACGTACTTTCATGCATCTGGATAAGTTAAATAAAGTTGATTGAACTACCAAACAAAAACTACCAAACACGAACGATATTGTAATTCAAATGCATTCCATTGGATTTCTACGAATATATTTTAGAGAGAACCTTAAGTGAATTCTGATAACGCGTTTAAATGCAGACTTAGAAGTTACTTTTTGACTTCTACAAATCAAAAAGCAAGAAGTCAGTTTGGATATTAGAGAGAACCATCAAGTGGTCTGATGGTTCTCATGCTCCCTCCCACTGCGGAGGTAGGGGTTCGAACCCCGTAATTGCCAGAATCCCATTGATTATTGAATAAACGTCTCTTAAGTCAAATTTGAGGCGGATTACATGCATATGTTGATAACTCACAGGAGCCTTTTCCTTCTTGTACATCAAGAAAGTAGCGGCCTGCATCGCATCACTAGCGGTTTTGGGTTTGAATCTGGACCCACCTCTTTAAAAGGCCTTTCTACAAAGACGCTCTAATTAAAGGAGTTTGGAAGTAGTCTAGGGTATCAAAAAAAGAAAAGTTTGGAGATTAGAATTTTAAAATGACTTTTAGAAGAAAAAATAAATAATATTTTTTGTGAAACAAAATAGTTCTGCTTCTCACTTCTGACATTGATTCATGCTTCTGCTTCTGGTATCCAAACACTCTATTAACCATTATTTATTTTTATTTTTTTATTTTTATGGGACGGAAGCAAAATACAGATAAGGTACATATCGGCAGATACGGTAACCCCTCGAGTATTATACTGTGTCAGTCGACTCAGTCGTTCTCAAATACTGCAATCCTATATAGTCTACAAGATAAGGATATAAATACATTCTTTCTCATTTTATTCAGCAAAAAGCTTATCTACTCCCTATTGAGAGAAACGCTGATATGGTGGTGTTTGGCGGGAAGAAAGTAGTGAGTGTAGTCCGAGGTAATGGCATGGGTCAGGTTTTGGCAGCCATAGCTGCTGCTCTCCTACTTCGTTTATTTTCAGGACCTGGACCTTCACTCTTCCCTGAAGAACAAGATGATGATGATAATTTTGATGATGGAAAAGAAAGGAAAAATGAAGAAGCGGAAGAAGAAAAAACGCCAATTCCAGGTGTTCTTTCGGTGAAGCCGATAACTGTTCAATGGAGCAACATTACATGTTCTCTTTCAGACAAATCCGGCAAAACTGTTAGTATTTTTATCTGATTTTTTGATCAAAATTATTATCTACGGTGTGATTCGGTAATTAGGATTAGCAATTTGCAGTAGGGGACACTGATTTAACATTAGGGCATAAGATAATTTAATTTCTGATTAATGAATGATGGAATGCAGGTGAGATTCCTTTTGAAAAATGTGAGTGGAGAGGCAAAACCAGGAAGATTATTAGCTATAATGGGACCATCAGGATCGGGTAAAACTACACTTCTCAATGTACTTGCTGGACAGCTTGCTAATGCACCACGGTTACATTTATCTGGCATTCTTCGGCTCAATGGACGTCCATTTTCGAGTAAAAATTACAAGTAATTTTTCTTGTTTTTATCTGTTCTAGTATATTTGATAATTACATCAGAGTTCAATCTTTAGCTATTATCATATTTGTAGCTGGTTAACTTGTTAGCTTATCCAGACCCGAGGACTTAAGATGTATGTTGCTTATTGTTATTGATTATGTTGCAGGTTTGCGTATGTGAGACAAGAAGACCTATTTTTCTCTCAGCTGACAGTGAGGGAAACACTGTCCCTTGCTGCTGAACTCCAGCTCTCTAATATCTATTCTGCGGAGGAGAGAGATGGATATGTCGATGATCTTCTCTTTCGGCTGGGCTTGGTAATATCTCACCCTTGCAATTAGTGGCACAGTTCTCCTCTTATTTGTTTTTTTTTTACCTTCTTAACGGCTTAACTGAAATTACTTTGTTGTGGTGTTTTGCTAAGACTTGTTCCTTTTTCTTGTTTTGCCAAGATATTTAGCCACCAGGCGTGAAGTCCGTATCTTAGATTTACAGTTAAGTTTCAGTGTGGTCAATTTTAAAATGTCTTATCCGATCTTTATCGATCAAAACAAAAACAAAGATGTACTTCTTTAAGTATCTATTTTTGACATGTTCTCCGTCAGTAAGATTTGTATCATGGAATTTCTTTATATGTTATTGTCTTCTTTTCTTATGAATACAACGATGTTGCAGTATACGGTTTAGAGTTTTTTAAATAAAATGTAGATGTAATTTTTCATCTTTCACCTTTTATAAGAAGAACAATGAGGAAAATGATTTTAGAAAGAATTCGTGGTTATTATTTCTTACTTTTTTCATGATATAACTAAGTTTACTGTACTACATTACTAAGCCTTAACCATTTACCTCCAAAAGGTCAACTGTGCTGATTCTAATGTCGGTGATGCTAAAGTTCGTGGAATTAGTGGCGGGGAAAAGAAACGTCTATCACTTGCATGTGAACTAATGGCGAGTCCGTCTGTTATATTTGCCGACGAACCGACAACTGGTACTCTTGTTTATCTCTGGCTTCAAAGTATGCTTCTTTTGTTTTCATCTAGCTGCACTATGTACTGGGAGATCAGTAGATTGATAATGTTCATAAGCACAGTAAATTTGTTGGTTCATAGTTCCCAACTAAATTATCTATATCTAATGCTGAGTAGTTTTGGTCTGTAAAATTTGACAAGTTAATGTATATGTACTATGAAAATGCACTTTTATCCATTATTAGCATATAAATCACAAAAATGACTCAAGAGAGCACGTACTTATCAAACATAGTAATGATGGCAGAAGGTGCGTAGGAGTTCTAGGATGTAAAGTTGTAATGTCAGTATTTGGTGTTTTATTATTACGATTCTTTTGGTTCACAGCCAATTGGAACTCCTTGGGAGATGGTACAAAAATGAATGGTATTGTATTATTGTTCAAGGGTGGATGTGTTATAGAGGTTAATCTGTATTTGCCTGAAGTTCTATCCATGGGCATAAGTATTGTCTTTGTCATGGAAAAGATCCTCACATTATTATGTCCATGATATGCATGCCAAGGGCCATGAGAACTTTTAAAGTGTAGATGGTATCTGTGAATGAAAACATAGAATAATTGAAAGACTTATAAAAATGCACTAAATCGTTAAAGAAAGGGCTGGTGGTTGTTAGACCAACAATGGTCTAAACTGCCTGATACATACGGATGAAACATGAATCATTGCTTAGCCCTTAACATTTGCTTTAGTATTTCTGTTTGATGGATAGATATACCATTATGTAGTACAAGGATCTACTTATTCGTAAGGATGGGGCAGAGCAAAGAGCAAAAGTATCTATTAGATGAATTATGGGCTGGGCAGCAATGCGAATTTTTCATGCACAAAATCTTTTGAATAAATGAGGTGAAGGATCTTTGTGCTCTGCTACCAAATGATATAAATAAGTAGATAAATTGTTCAGTGGGAAAGAGGAGAGGAGAAAGTGACGTATGTTCATAATGGGAAACTGTAAGTTGCTTCACACAATTTCTGATAAAAATATATTCTTACTATAAACCATAATAAGGTCTGTAGAAAAGTTAATATGGGGAAAATAAAGAGGTACCTAAATACTGAAATTGGTTCGTCTTGGTCACTGGTATATTCTTACTCTCATCTATTACTGTGAACTTCGTCATTGCTGAACATACTTATGCTGTGTCCAGGGCTTGATGCATTCCAGGCAGAGAAGGTAATGGAGACACTTTCACAACTTGCCAGGGATGGACATACTGTAATTTGCTCCATACACCAGCCTAGAGGTTCAGTTTACGTGAAATTTGACGACATTTTATTACTAGTAGAAGGTGCACTTGTTTATGCAGGGCCAGCACATGATGAACCAGTTTCATACTTCTCAAAGTTTGGGTTGGTAGCTAAACCTCTATTCTTTGTGAAACTGTGCCAAAGCAATTTATGCGTTTCTAAATCTTCTCTAAGTTATCAGTTCTGGTTGTGAATTTGCACAATACTTAATTAAGAATTTAGGGGAAATATAACTTAAAATTGTTTCTGAATATTCCACTTGGGAATTATTTGCTGTTTTCCTGTACTGTACTATAACCTCTAAAACTTTCTTTTCAACAATTTGACTGGAATATTCCAGTAGTCAGCATAGCCTGACATCTTCAGTTTCAAGCATGATTTACCGTTCAGTGAAAATTATGACTTCCGTGTTGTCAATTTGGGGAGATCACTAACTTACTGATGCTCGCGTTAACAGATATTCGTGTCCAGCTCATGTGAATCCGGCAGAATTTTTGGCTGATCTCATATCTGTCGACTACACTTCCACTGAAAGTGTCTACTTCTCTCGAAAGAGGATAGATGGTCTTGTTGAGGCATTTGTGCGTAACTCATCAACTATCATTTATAAAACACCACTTCCTAGAACAGAGGTTTGCAAGACCAATAAGATTGCTTGCAGGAAGTCCGTTGTAAAGAGGAAACACGGTTGGTGGAGACAATTTCGCTTGCTCCTTAAACGTGCTTGGATGCAGGTTGCTTCTCTTTCCGTTCACCTGTCAAATATTCACATTAGATGACATGATACACTTAACTCCCATTTATTTACCAAATGTGTTGCTGCTTCTGGATAACCCTTTCAAAACTTTGTTTCTCTTGATTATTGGCAGTTGTCTGGTTTCCTTTAGAAGCTAAACATACAAGATATAGAAGTATTAATGATAGAAAATGAAGCCCCCTACTGAAAACTTGTCAGCTAGCATCGTTATGGTTAAAACCCTTTTTTTTTGAGCTGAAGGAAAATAAACACAGAACTGAAGACTATTTTAATTAGGCGTTAAGAGGCTAAAAAATCTAACCATCAATGTCTGCTCAATATCCTTTTCAAATTGTTCTTGGATCCTTGCTTCTAATTATTGAAGTTATTATCAGGCTTCTCGTGATGGTCCTACCAACAAAGTCCGCGCTAGAATGTCTGTTGCATCAGCCATAATATTTGGGTCTGTGTTCTGGCGAATGGGAAGATCACAAACATCTATACAGGACAGAATGGGTTTGCTTCAGGTATGAGATTTTGAGATGTCATTGATGTATGATGGTCTTTCAAGTTGTTAGAACATATATCTGTCTAAAAACTGATTTAAATTTTAGTCGTTACCCTGTGATTTGCCCCATCTGTGCAGTTCACAGCGATATATTTATATTAGATTTCATGTCCACGTTTGGTATACGGTAGTGAAAGTGTATAATGCTTCATGAGTTAGTGATGCATTATATCTTTGAGATGAGTGATGCTCTGCTGCACTTGTCTATGTAATCATGAGTGGGAAAAATCATACAAAGATGAGTGCTGTTTTGTGAAGGTTATTGGATTTCTGGAGCTACACTTTTAGTTTAAACTCTGACTTACAACCACTTTCTTTAATCTGTTCAAGTAGGCACATACAAACAGAGTACTTTAGGTTGAAGGCTAGTTTCGAAATGGGTGCTTCCAGTCATCTTTGTAGATTTTGTCCATGCACTTAAAAATCTGATGTGTTTCTTACAGTTTTTATAAAAGCGAAAGTGTAAAAGCGATATGCTCCTCTAGCAAAGCGTAAACCGCTACTTTGAAGCGAGCTTGACATGCGCTTCAAGACGCTTTTTAAAACCATGACCTAAAGTATATTTTTTTAAATTGTAGCCAGCTTTTCCTTATCAAAGTTGAGACAGGATTCAATAACAGTCTGAAAGTGACAATCCTGTAACTGTAACTGTGTCATGTGTAGCTCACACGTAGATGAGCTAAGACCAAAGTTTTACGGAGGAGATCATCCTCGCGAACAGTCGATCATTTCTAAAATTTGCATTTATATCATCCTTTATGTGCATTTTAACTGTAAAATGAGAATTCGTCTAGACGTTCTATATGAGTTTTTTTTTCTTTCTTTTTAGTTTATGTTTATCTTTCTTCGTCTTTATGTTGGAGATCACAAGGATCTTGTATTTGACTCCATTCATGTTTACTTTTAACAATGAATGGAGATCGAACACTCATTTGATCAAGCATATGTCCCTCTTAACTTTTTTCCTCCATTAGTAATTCATGATGATACTTTACATACTATCCTGTAATTAGCATAATATATGTGTAACAAGGCAGTCTGATGAATATAATTGTCCTTGTTTGAAGGTTGCTGCAATAAACACTGCAATGGCTGCCCTCACGAAGACCGTGAGTGTGTTTCCTAAGGAACGCGCAATTGTAGATAGAGAGCGTGCGAAGGGGTCTTATGCATTAGGACCGTACCTACTTTCTAAATTGCTGGCTGAGATTCCTATTGGAGCGGCATTTCCTTTGATGTTTGGTGCAGTTCTATATCCAATGGCTCGTCTTCATCCTAGTGTACCCAGGTGAATGTCTTAGCTTTCGCATTAGTTAGTTGCATTATTTTTTATGAGTTCGCCAATTTGGTATGCCCGCGATCAAATATGAATTCTTTTCCTCATTACTTCTCGTGTTTAAGGTTCCAGTGTGTCGTAGTTTCTATAAAGGATCAGCTAAGGGCTTCATAGATTTCTGTTAAGTGTATGAGAGCTAAAGGATCATTTAGATAACAAAGATCTCCGAAAGCTCATTGTGGTCTTAGATGTCTGTGTGGTCTGCACTGAGTAATATTCAAAACAAAGACTAATGGCCCAATTTTTGTTTGCCTTAGTTTTATTTGCGACAGCTGAGAATCATATGACAGAACAGAGCAAACAGCTAGACAAGCATTATGTAGTGATTCAATGGGCGTTCAAAATTCCAGAAAATACACTTGTGCCCAAAGCTGTTAATTTCGAAGTCGTATCATCTTTTGTACCCACTCTGAATGCTACCCCTTTCTTGTGTTGTTCAAGAAGCTTATTGTAGGATCTCGTTATGTTCCTGTTTTCCAAATTTTCTTTCTTTACGACCTATGTTAAACTTATCATCACATGTTGGTTTACCTCTTTTCTCTGCTTTACCTTTCTTTTCACCATTCACAAGTTCAGATATCCGGAAAGTACACTTGTGCTCAAGGCCGTATCATCTTTTGTACCCATACTGAATGCAACCTTTAATTTTCATGGAACATTTTGTAGGACCTCATTAAACTCCTGTTTTCCAAATTTTCTTTCTTTATGGACTATGTTTCACTTATCACTGCATGTTAGTTTACGTTCTTTTCTTTGCTTTTGCTGTTGTTTTCTTTAGTAGTATCTTTGATCTCTTGTGAATATTCATTGTGATTGTCAGAAGTTTCAGATTATATCTTTGATGGGAGGTGGGCTCGGGTTTTTGTGTGAAATGGCAGGGTTTGGTCACTTATTTTCTTCGTTTTTTACCCTTCCAATTTATATGGAAAATACTTTTATTGGCAGATTTTGGAAGTTCTGTGGAATTGTGACAGTGGAGTCATTTGCTGCATCTGCAATGGGTCTTGCTGTTGGAGCAATGGCTCCAACTCCTGAAGCAGCATTGGCATTGGGACCGTCTCTTATGACGGTATTTATTGTATTTGGAGGATATTATGTCAATGCTGAAAACACACCTGTGATATTCCGCTGGATTCCTCGGTTTTCTCTTATAAAATGGTAAAGAAATTGTTCTTTCTCTGTTGCAACAAACCTTGAGAGCTGGATAACTCAAAAAGATTCCTATCTAATCATGTTCTTTGAATTCTTCGCATTCTGCAGGGCCTTTCAAGGTCTTTGCCTAAACGAGTTTAGGGACTTGCAGTTTGATCACCATAGTTCCCTTGATATTCAAACTGGAGAACAGGTAAGGAGTCTGATGTGTATCCTGTTAACTTCTGGAAGAAATAACAGCTGCCAAGCATTATCCCAAAACCAATACTTGGTCTAAGAGGTTGATTTCAACTAATTGAACCAAGTTAGTCAAGGGTTTAAGTATCAGAGCTGAAACAGAAATGAAATCAGCTTTCTCAAATAGATACTCCAAGTCGCATAAAAGAAGAACAAAGATGCTTTAAGTTTGACCAATATAGATGAACTTTAGACTGATTTACTCTTGAATATGTATATTTTTGTTGACTGACTGATACAGTGTTTCTAACTTTGTGGATTTTCTTTACAGGTGCTGGAGAGGTTGTCATTTGGAGGTGGTAGGATTAGAGATACGGTGATGGAGCAGGGTAGAATTATGTTATTCTGGTATTGGATTACCTACCTTCTTCTTCAGAAAAATAAACCCAAATACAAGCAGCTTGAACTACCTCCTTCTGTTGGCCAACTCCAACTCCAAATCCAAGAGCACGAAAAAGAAGAGACTGCAGAACCTCCTCCTGCTAGTCCAGTTCAAGGGTTCCAGCTGGTTGATCCTCCTCCATTAGACCAAATTGACTCTATCCAGCAACCTGAACTACCTCCTGCTGTTGTCCAACTCCAAATGCAAGAGTACGAAAAAGAAGAGACCGCAGAACCTCCTCCTGCTAGTCCAACTCAGGGATTCCAGATGGTCTATCCTCCTCCATTAGACCGAATTGACTCTATCCAGCAACTTGAATTACCTCCTGCTGCTGGCCAACTCCAAATTCAAGAGTTCGAAAAAGAAGAGACTGCAGAAGCTCCTGCTAGTCCAGTTCAGGTGTTCCAGCAGGTAGATCCTCCTCCATTAGACCGAGTTGAACCTACCCAGCAACTTGAACCCCCCACCTTTGACCAATTACCACTTTTTTTCACAGAGGGCCTCTAATTTACATAGGTAGACTTGAATACTGCTGACTAATAATGCGATGATGCTGACGCCGTTGTTGTTGCCGAGGACCAAGGTAGACTCTGTTAGAGAGAGAGAGGGAGAGTAACCACTCTTAGAAAAACTCAGTATGCTGTAATAATATCATTAATGCTAGAGATTTTTCTTTGTAAAATAGGGTTCTCTTGGTCACTAATTAGGAATTTTTTTATGCGAGTTGATATTTAACATGTTTCTTGGCCAACAGATCGCGGAGTTATAAAGAATATATGTTGTAAGTATAAGCTACGGATACTGATGTTTGAAGCAGTCTTCACAAGTTATGCGGGATGCAAACAAGAAGAGAAGGAAGGTTCTGAAATTTTGTTGCGAGAATCCTCTACGCGGAAGCGTTCTTCCTAAATGATATGCAATACCGAATTAGAAAACTGAAATAAATAAGAAGCTAAAGAAACTACGATGAGATGGAACTGAGCATCTGATATCATGTCATTTAGATGGAACTCGTTTCACTAGTGTTAGGTGTTGGAGAAAAATGAGTTTTTAATAAAAATGTTTTGTAGTCTTGGTGTGGTTTGATCTAGTGACCTATGGGTCCAAGGATACTTACTCATTTTACGAGTGAATGAATCTCTCTTTAGTCCCACATTGGGTATAATAGAGAAAGAGTTCCGTTATATACCCATATGAATATGGATATATTGACATACGACGGTGGAAGGGGTGGGCTAAAAGATATTTGGACCAACCCATGCGTTATGCGCGTATATCACGCACCAAGCCTTGTGTCTACTCGAATTTGTTTTTGCAAGTTTTTCCTTTAATAGTTTTATTTATGGTAAGATTTCTTTTACGCGTTTAATTGTTTTCAAAGAAACAAAACTCATTTTATAAGAAAAACCTAAACCTAGCTAAAAGATATTTGGACCAACCCATGCGTTATGCGCGTATATCACGCACAAAGCCTTGTGTCTACTCGAATTTGTTTTTCCAAGTTTATCCTTTAAGAGTTTTATTTATGGTAGGATTCCTTTTGCGCGTTTAATTGTTTTACAAGAAACAAAACTCGTTTTATAAGAAAAACCTAAACCTAGCTAAAAGATATTTGGACCAACCCATGCGTTATGCGCGTATATCACGCACCAAGCCTTGTGTCTACTCGAATTTGTTTTTCCAAGTTTATCCTTAAAGAGTTTTATTTATGGTAGGATTCCTTTTACGCGTTTAATTGTTTTACAAGAAACAAAACTCGTTTTATAAGGAAAACCTAAACCTAGCTAAAAGATATTTGGACCAACCCATGCGTTATAAACATATATCACGCACCAAGCCTTGTGTCTACTCGAATTTGTTTTTGCAAGTTTTTCCTTTAAAAGTTTTATTTATGGTAGGATTCCTTTTACGCGTTTAATTGTTTTACAAGATAAAAAACTCGTTTTATAAGGAAAACCTAAACCTAGCTAAAAGATATTTGGACCAACCCATGCGTTATGCGCGTATATAACGCACCAAGCCTTGTGTCTACTCGAATTTGTTTTTCCAAGTTTTTCCTTTAAGAGTTTTATTTATGGTAGGATTCCTTTTACGCGTTTAATTGTTTTACAAGAAACAAAACTCGTTTTATAAGGAAACCCTAAACCTAGCTAAAAGATATTTGGACCAACCAATGCGTTATGCGCGTATATCACGCACCAAGCCTTGTGTCTACTCGAATTTGTTTTTGCAAGTTTTTCCTTTAAGAGTTTTATTTATGGTAGAATTCTTTTACGCGTTTAATTGTTTTACAAGAAACAAAACTCGTTTTATAAGGAAAACCTAAACCTAGCTAAAATATATTTGGACCAACCCATGCGTTATGCGCGTATATCACGCACCAAGCCTTGTGTCTACTCGAATTTGTTTTTGCAAGTTTTCCTTTAAGAGTTTTATTTATGGTAGGATTCCTTTTACGCGTTTAATTGTTTTCAAAGAAACAAGACTCGTTTTATAAGAAAAACCTAAACCTAGCTAAAAGATATTTGGACCAACCCATGCGTTAT
>JAJJMB010011470.1:0-10730 GCA_023531105.1 Papaver atlanticum | reverse complement strand
AAGTCTCAACGAACCTTTTACTACAACAAAATTGAAAACACATCAACGAACCTATTCTTTTGTTTTCTTATCATTTTTTTATGACCAACTTTTGAGCGGGTCTATTTTTTTGTATTTTCTTATCATATTATGACCAGCTGTTGAGCGGGTCTTAAAAAAAAAATTAAAAAAAATGATGACAAGTTGTTGAGCGGGTCTATTCTTTTTCTTATCATTTTATGACCAGCTGTGGAGCGGGTCAATTTTTTTGTTTTGCTCGAGGACTAGCAAAATATAAGTGTGGGGGTGTTGATAAGCACGTAAGTGCTACATTTTATACCCACATTTATATTAGTTAGGACTCGATATTTTGACTAATAATATTATTTTAGTGTTTTTGTAGAAATTACAAGTGAATTCAATCGCCCGGAGAATAAACGGCTTAAATAAGAGCTCAAATGACGTTTGCCACGAAAACAACTAAAATGTTACTCATGCCATCAAAAGAGACAGCTGAGAATTGTGGCTTCCCAGTTAGCTTGTTATGCACTTGGATTACCTGACCACTTGCGGCACTAGAAACGGATGGAGCTTAACCAGTCTATAGACTTTATTATCGATTAACGTGGTGAAGTGGTATGTGCTGTGAGGTGTCAGCTAATGAAACTAAAGAAATCAATGGGATGTGGTGCTGTGATATGAAAGTGTTGTTGAGTTGAAAGAGAAATAGTGGGAGACGTGTTCAGATCCTCTCCACTATCTTTTCTTAGTGGAACGTAAAAGAGAATAACATGCATCCTCTTATTTATCAGAGCCAAGGAGAGCTTCATTTCTCATTCAAGCAACAGCCTGTGTTCTTAGTCATGCAGACGAAAATGGAGAGATGCAGATGAAATCAGTTGGCGGTAGTTCTCACAACGAGAAGATACTGAGAAGAAAGGTGATGTACGTGTTTGAAGAAGTAGTCTGAACTGGTGTTGCTGCCACTCGAGCAGGTGATGGAGGGGTGAGGTTCAAGTGCTTTTAAGGCTGGTATGACAGAGAACGATGGTGCAGTAAGGTGTTGTAACCAGAGTAGAAGGCATGAGAACAAATTGGTTAGCAGCAACAGCGAAGATGGAGAATGGAATTACAGTCAGTGAAGTTAGTGGCTGAGATTGCTGCGACTGGCATTGTGGGTGATCTGTAAAGGAGCCGGGTTTACTGCCGTGGTGGAGGATGGACAATGAGATGACGAAAAGGAGCCGACGATGTCTAAATCCAGTCTTGTCCCAAGCAACAACGACCTAAGTAGTTCGAAGTATGAAGAGTTGGTTAAACTGTCGCAACCATTGAGGGTTCGGTTTAAGAAGATCAGTGAAGTAAAGATGGTGATGTTGTGTGCTGTTGGAGGTTGCTGGAGAAGTTCACAGGGCAGCAACTTGGCGTCAGTGAAGGTGACGGCTAGGTAGGCGGATAGAGATTAAGAAGACGAAGAAATGGAGTTGTTGCCATTGTTGGTGATAATCGGTGATGATGGATGAAGACAGTTGGCGGAGCAACTGCACTGGGAACTCAGAGTAGATGAATAGAGAAGATTATGAGCTTATGTCGTGTTTGATTGAAGCAGTGAAGAGAGGGCAGTGCTGCCATTAACTCGTGGCTGGATTCCATCGAGTAAACTGGGCAAGGAAGGAGATGGTTTATTCTTCAACTAGTTTTGGTTATGGTGGCAGCATAGGATCGTTTGGACGGACTTGCAAAGCACGTTGGTGGTTGTTGGTACATATTTTGGGGGTTTGGTTTATCGAAGGGTATAGACAATCGCAGCTGGTGGCTTAGATTGAATGTTAGAAGTGATGCTGTTTGGAGCTAAGTAGAGATGGAAATTAGAAGCCGAGAAGGTGAGTCTGGGAAGAAGCTGAAGTTGGACGAACAAACAGGCAGTAGCCGGACTTTGGTTTAAAAACTGGTTTGGGTCCGAAGTTGGACGTTAGGTAATGGATTGGGCCTTGAAATTATTTGCTAGGTCTCAATGAAATTCCTTCGCAGCAACACGGATATAACGGAAGGGAGAAAAACAGAAAGGAGGAGGAGAGCTGCGGCGACAGAGCCAAAAGCCGGAGAAGAGAGGATGCGAGTTTTGAAGTTCTACAACAGCAAACGAAGATTAGGGTTTGGAGTTTCATTTCTCCCATTTGATTTCAATTAGCTAGGGTTTATTCATATTTGTTTATGGTTTTTCAGAAAACATGGCTAGCTAATTCCATGTTAGGGTGAAAGGATGAATTTGTAGGATTTATTTGTTTTCATGAACAAAGGGTTTTCTACCAATTAAGCTTAATTTTAATAATTTTGTATCTCTATCAATGTTTATTTTCTAGCTAGATTTTCATGTGCTATGCCATGTATAGTTCATTGTTGGATTAGTAGAAAAACTCATTGAACCTAAGTAATAATTGATTTATGAATATTCCTTGACTCTTCATGCCATGTATGATTAGTGCTTAGAAATTCTACTTTTAGGTGAGAACAAATAATTCATTTTTGATGATTCTCGTCGACAATTCGTAAATGCAATATCTTCCATGTATGAGTAGTTAGGTTTGCCGCTCTACATGAGTATATTTGAGACCCTTTGTGATTGAACGCGATTAATTTTCCTACAACAGATTCCAGGATCCCTAACACTTCACATCCCTGGTTATCGATATTTCCTTTGGATTCATTCTATTAGTTTGGTTCATTTTCTTCGTTTTTTTATTCTTTTCTAAAAATCCAAAAACATAATTTATGGTTAGTTCATTTTAGATATTGGTTATAGTATTTCCACCGCTCCCTGTGGGTTCGACCCGTACTTGCTGCTGTTTACTAGTTAGACACCGTGCGATTGCGGTTATCACATATAGGGTTCTTCCAGAATCCTATCAATTTTTGGCGCCGCTGCCGGGGAGCGGCTGTGGAATATTGTAATTAGTATTTTTGATTTGTAAATAGTTTGGTTTTTATTTATTTATTATTTATTTTTATTTTTGTATAGTCTTTTTATTTTATTTTTAGTTCCATTTGACTTGTTTTCTGTTTTAGAATTTTGTTTCAGGTACCTTTTTGAGGATGATGACTCTTTCTCAGGAGACGTCACCTAAGATGACACTGGCAGATTATAAGCTTAGAAATTCAAATTATCAGGCAACCTCATCTGAGATGACGCTTGGTGAATATATGCATAGGCAACGGTATGGAGTTTTTCTCCACAAATGGTAAGTGAAGAATCACCTCTAACTATATATGAGAAGTATTACAAACACACACCACTTATTTTGGAACTAAGATTGAGAGTTCTAGAATGCCAAAAATTATATGCTGATGATGATGAATCTTGTAGTGACTCTCTGTTCCAGACAGATGATATAGATGACCCTGTGGATGCTTGTGTGGATGATTTTCCTAATTCCATAGATGAATCTATCCCACAAGATCATTCACCCAACTTAGAGGTTGTTTCTAGACCCATAGACTTCCAAAAGTTACCTAATTTAGGGTTAGAATTGTGTGCTTCTAAGGTTTTGTTGGATCACTTTGCATCCAAATACGAAGAGGACTTGCCTATTCTTGATACCGTGCATGAGCCAATTGATATTTCTCCAGTCCAAAGGGTATCCCCATATTATGTTCTTTATGTACTTCCTTGCGAAGTAAAAACCAAGTTTGGGGGTGACTTTTTCTTTTTGATAGTTTCACATTCTTTAGGGAATCATGACATAAGTGTGAAGCTGTCATTTGTAAATATTGTATATTGGGTTGATCCCCAAATTTTCAGGTTATTAGTTTATGGGGATCCTTTATGTATATTCCAGTAGGTAATTCTATTTTCTTGTTTTATTTTTATTTGTTTATTTCGCATATTATGAATTTCCCATCTTAATTTTTACGTTGGATGACTCAATTACATTGAGGACAATGTAATGTTTAACTTTTTACTTTTCTTTTTCAGGAAATTTCTTTGTGCTACAGGTTTGGAGTTTGGACCGAAAAGAATTTAAGCCAAAGACTTTGGTGACTAAGAGATTAGGAGCCAAAGATAAAAGCTAAAAGGAAAGGAAAAGAAAGACAAAGAATTTTATTTATTTATTTTATTTTATTAGGTTTTTAGATTTTATTTTTATTTTAGTTTTTATTTCTTTAGATTTTATTTTTAGAAATTGTATTAGGATATCTTATATTTTTGTAATTTTTTTTTATTTTGCACTTTATTTTTGGACTTTGGACAATGGACTTTGGGACATTATTCTTTTATTTTTAAACTCTACGGAAGGGTAGTTTTAAATATTAAACTGTTTGCAGAGAAGGACGACGATTACAATATCGTCTCGGCCCCTCGGGTTCGTACATGACATAGGAGTTGTGGCCCGAGTCGACTTCAGCGGTTCATCCCCCGTTTGGTACGGGAGGTAAGCTTCTAAACACCCATGAATCCCCTGTCAGCGGGTTTACTGTCTTCGTTAAGGTGCATATATGTTGAGGACTGAAAACGGTTTAATTTTCTAGTAAAGGGCAAGGACTGGCCAAATCAAGATAGGGACTCGGATTTCATCACTGTTTCCCTCTTGCCCGCCTTAGGAACACATAACCTACGCGAACCCAAGCTTAAAATACTGATTAGAACGAGACCTATAGGGTAACGAGCTTAATAGGAAAGTCGTTCGAAAAATATTGGTTGCTCTTTTAAGCATACTTTGAAGTTCATGATGGTTAATGTAAGTTGAGCGTGCCGCCTTGTAACCCAAGTGAATGTTTTGCCAGTGAGGCCTGGGTATCAAAGCTCCATTGAGCTTCCCTTGTCTCTATTCAACTTACATTAACTCAGATTGATTCCATAGAGGTTTGCTTAGATTGTAACGAATTCCCTTTCGAAGGATTAGAAGTTGGTCTAGAAACAATCTAAGTGGAGCCATCATGCTTGTTGATTGCTAGAAATCTTTAGGTTTGCTTTGGTGGAGTCAGCCTGCTGTGTGTTTGCTTAGAACCTCCCTTCCTTAGGATTTTTTTTTTTTTTTTTAATTAGTGTATGCCAAAATCGCTCGAGTCCATTAGTGAGCGTGCTTGGAAAAGAGATACTTTTGGCCGTTTGATTAGTGACGAGCCTAGAGGTTCTTCTTTTGTAAACGGGGAGCTCGAAGACTCTTCTTTGGAGAGCCCTGTTTTTTGAAACTTCAGTTTTGAGAATTTAAGTCTTAGTGAGGAATTCACCCTTAGGATTTTTACTGAGCCAACAATGACAACTTTGAAGGAGTACATGTACCCAACTAGGACCAACCGACCATCGTGCATTAAGTTTCCAGCCTCTACGGCTAATTATGAGTTGAAATCTGGTATTCTTCAGATGATCCCTATATTCTTAGGAAAAGATGATGAAAACCCTTACTTTCACGTTAGGGACTTTGAAGAAATTTGTGGAATAATTAAGATTAAAGACCTTAGTGACGAAGTCTTGAAACTTAGGATGTTCCCTTTTTCCTTGAGAGATAAAGCCAAGACATGGCTGAACAACCTACCATCTGAATCCTTAGAAACATGGCAGGAAATTATTGCTGCATTCTATTTGAAATTTTACCCTAAGCATAAAACTGCAGCTGTTAGGCAGAAAATTAGTGCTAGTGTTCAACAAGAGGGAGAATCTCTTTATAGGTTTTTAGAGAGATTCAAGGATCTCCTATCCCAATGTCCTCACCATGGGTTTGAGAAAATGAAACTAGTAGAGATTCTTTATGATGATTTAGACTATTCGACCA
Organism: Papaver atlanticum; assembly: GCA_023531105.1. Classification (NCBI taxonomy): domain Eukaryota; kingdom Viridiplantae; phylum Streptophyta; class Magnoliopsida; order Ranunculales; family Papaveraceae; genus Papaver; species Papaver atlanticum. Next base: position 4,980 of record JAJJMB010011470.1, on the reverse strand, counting down.
AAGCTATGGTCGAGTCTTTGTGCGCTGGTGAGTTCACTAGTAAAAAAGTTGATGAAGCGTTTTCCTTCTTAGAAGTTGTCGCTGAAAAATCCCAACAGTGGGAGTCTTGTGTTAAACCCCCTAAAACACTCTTGGTCAATAGAAGTAGTACCAATGTGGTAGATACAAGCTTTGGGTCAGATGCTAAGTTTACTGCTTTGTCTAGAAGGTTAGAAGCTTTGGAATTGAATCAGTCTAAACATATGTATTTTGTTGAACCTGATGATAGGATTAGAGCCTCTCAAGTCTCTAGTTGTGGAATAGAACCCAATAACTCGTTTTGGGAAGGTCAGGTTAGTGAAGAGCAAGCCCATGCTGTCTATAACAACGCTAGATTTGAAAACCGTCAGAAGTTTGACCCATACTCGGAGACCTACAACCCTGGTTGGAGAAACTATCCTAATTTCTCTTGGTCTAAAGGACAGAGTCAAGGCCAGTCTAGTAATTCTCAACTTCCCCCAGGTTTTGGTTATAATAAGAACTCTTCAGGTCAAGCCCAATTCCAGAACCCTTATGATAATAGAATAACTAGCTTAGAGGAATCTCTTAGTATATTAAAAAAGAGCCAAGACATGTTCGCACAGACCGAAGAAATGTTAATAAAGAACCAGGCTAGTTTTCAAAAGGAAACCAAGAAGAATTTTCAACATAGTGCCAAGAATCTTGCTAAGTTAGAACTTCAAGTTGGCAAAATGGCTAAGATTCTAAGTAAGAGAGATGACGGAAAGTTCCCTAGTCATACTGATCCTAACCCTAAAGGAGAGAAATCGTATCGTCATGTGAATTCTGTTACAACCCTTAGGAGTAGAAAGAAAGTTGACAACAAGGTTGCAATGCCTGACAGTGAACATGTTGTAGTTCACTTTTCCGATCCAGAAAATGAAGAGACTGATAGAGTCTCCAAAGAGACCAATGAGGGTCCTGTTGAGCCCGGCTTTGTTCCCAGAGCCCCATTCCCACAGATACTAGTTCCAACTAAGAGGGAGTCCAACTTTAATGATATATTGGAGGTTTTTAAGCAGGTTACTATCAACCTTCCTTTATTAGATGCGATTAAGCAAATTCCCGCTTATACCAAGTTCCTTAAAGACTTGTGTACACGAAAGCGTAAGCTTAGTTTCCAGAAGAAAGCCTTCCTAGCTAGTCATGTGAGTTCTATTATTCAGAACACCACTACTCCTAAGTATAAAGACCCAGGTTCCCCTACCATTGATTGCACAATAGGGAAATACCATGTTGAGAAAGCGCTGCTTGATTTAGGAGCCAGTGTGAACTTACTCCCATACCATGTGTACCTTAAGCTAGGACTTAGTGAAATGAAACCTACCTAGATAACACTTTAGTTAGCTGATAGGTCCGTGAAAATTCCTCGTGGTGTGATCGAGGATGTTCTTATTGAGGTCGACAAGTTTATTTATCTAGTGGATTTTGTTATCCTAGATACCCAACCTGTCCCTGACCCAGAGAACTAGATACCGGTAATTCTAGGTCGCCCGTTTTTAGCTACATCTAATGTGATCATCAACTGTGGAAACGGTATTATGAATTTTTCTTTTGGTAACATGACCATTGAGCTGAACATTTTTCATATTAGTAAGCTACCCTCTGAACTAGATGACTCAAGCATAGAAGAGGTCAACATGATATGAACATTAGTCGAGGAGTCATTACCAAACACTTTGTTAGAAGATCCACTAGAGAAATGCCTAGCCCACTTTGGGATTGATTTTGATGATGATAATGTGATTAATGAGGTGAATGCTTTGTTAGATTTAACCCCTTTGTTGGACACTAGTAATGTTTGGAAACCTAAGTTCAAACCACTACCAGTTTCTGAGTCTACTCTAGTTCCTTCGTTAGGAGAGCCTCCTAAGTTGGACCTTAAACCATTACCAGATACCTTGAAGTATGTGTTTTTAGGCCCATCTGAAACTTTACCTGTGATTGTAGCATCCAACTTGGATAGTGATCAGGAATGTAGGCTAATAACCGTCCTTCAAAACAACAAGGAAGGTTTAGGATGGACCATAGCAGACATTAAGGGTATAAGTCCTACTGTTTGTATGCATCATATTTATTTAGAGGAAGATACCAAACCTTCTAGGGAGATGCAACGTCGACTAAACCCTAATATGAAAGAGGTAGTTCGAACCGAGGTTCTTAAGTTGTTAGATGCATGCATTATATAACCTATTTCAGACAGCAAGTGGGTCAGCCCTGTTCAGGTTGTCCCCAAGAAATCCGATATTACTGTAGTCCAGAATGAGAACAATGAGTTAATCCCAACCCGAGTGACCACGGGTTGGCGTGTTTGTATTGACAATTGGAAATTGAACAAGGTCACTAGGAAGGACCACTTTCCCCTTCCTTTCATCGACCAAATGCTAGAGAGATTAGCTGGACATAGTCACTACTGCTTCTTAGATGGCTACTCCGGATATAATCAGATCGTTATTGCCCCTGAAGACCAAGAAAAAACTACTTTTACCTGTTCCTTTGGTACCTTTGTGTATAGACGCATGCCTTTCGGGATTTGTGATTCCCCTGCGACTTTTCAGCGTTGTATTATTTTCTGACATGGTAGAACGGTTCTTAGAGGTCTTTATGGATGATTTTTTAGTGTTTGGTTCGTCTTTTGATGTGTGCTTGCATCATTTGTCATTAGTTTTGACTAGGTGTAAGGAGAAGAATTTAGTGCTTAATTGGGAGAAATGTCATTTCATGGTTCGTTCAGGAATTGTTTTAGGGCATATCGTATCTTCTAAGGGTATAGAGGTAGATAAACCCAAAGTTGACCTTATTAAGACTTTATAGGTCCCAAAAAACGTAAGAGATATTAGGTCATTCTTAGGGCATGCAGGTTTTTATCGTCGATTCATTAAGGATTTTAGCTTGATTTCTAGACCTCTTTGCAATTTGCTTGCAAAAGATGTTAAGTTCATCTTTGATGATGCTTGTTTAGAGGCTTTTGAAAAGCTTAAGACTTTACTCACTACCGCCCCCATAGTCCAGGCACCCAACTGGAACCTACCCTTTGAGATCATGTGTGATGCTTCAGATTTTGCTATTGGTGTTGTGCTAGGTCAGCGAGAAAACAAATTACTCCATGTGATTTACTATGCTAGCAAAACTCTGAATGATGCCCAGTTAAACTATACTACTACAGAAAAGGAACTGTTAGCCATTGTGTTCGCCTTAGACAAGTTTAGACCCTATCTCTTAGGTTCTAAGGTCATAATCTTCACTGATCATGCTGCTTTGAAGTATCTTATTTCCAAGAAGGATACAAAACCTAGATTGATTAGATGGATCCTATTGTTGCAGGAATTTTCCTTAGACATTAGAGACAAAAAAGGTGCAGAAAATGCAGTAGCAGACCACTTGTCTAGGCTTGTTGTGGATACCCCTGATGATTCTCCTCCTGTTAGGGATAGTTTTCCTGATGAACAACTGCTCTTTGTTACCCAATTACCTTGGCATGAGAATATAGTGAACTATCTTGTTACTGGTCGAATGCCCCAACATTGGGGTAAACAAGATCGTTCTAGATTTTTAGCTGAGGTTAAACACTTCTTTTGGGATGATCCTTATTTGTCTAAGTATTTTCCAGACCAGATTATTAGGAAATGTATACCTGAGATTGATCAGTCCAGTATTCTTTCCTTTTGTCATGATCATGCTTGTGGGGGTCACTTTAGTGCTAAGAAGACTGCTGTTAAGATATTGCAGTGTGGATTCTATTAGCCTTCGTTGTTTAAAGATTCCCACAGTTACCGTGTTACTTGTGAACTTTGCCAGAAATTAGGAACCATTTCCCATAGGAACATGATGCCCTTGAACCCTATTTTAGTTATTGAGGTCTTTGATGTGTGGGGTATTGACTTTATGGGTCCGTTTCCTAATTCTTTTGGTAACCTATACATCCTTGTCGCTGTAGACTATGTCTCTAAGTGGATTGAGGCGGTTGCGTGTAAAACCAATGACCATAGGGTTGTGATTGAGTTCTTGAAAGATAATATACTTACATGTTTTGGTACACCGCGAGCTATAATTAGTGATGGAGGGTCGCACTTTTGTAATGGACCTTTTAGGGTTTTGATGAAGAAATATGGTATTACACATAAAGTAGCTACCTCGTATCATCCACATACTAGTGGTCAGGTAGAGGTTTCCAATAGGGAGATAAAACGTATATTAGAGAAAACAGTCAATCCTAATCCGAAAGACTGGTCGTCTAGGCTTACTGATGCCTTATGGGCTTACCATACTGCGTTTAAGACCCCCATTGGAATGTCACCTTATCGACTTGTGTATGGCAAGGCATGTCACTTACCTGTTGATTTAGAACATAGAGCATATTGGGCTGTTAAGCAACTAAATTTTTCACTTGACAAGGCAGGATCCCAAAGGAAACTCCAGCTCAATGAGTTGGAAGAGATTCGTAGAGATGCATACGATAGTGCGAAGGAGTACAAGAACAAAATGAAACTTGTGCATGATAGAAATATTTTAAGAAAGTCATTTTCTCCAGGTCAAAAAGTTCTTCTGTATGATACTCGTTTGCATCTATTCCCCGGGAAGTTACGCTCTCGGTGGACCGGTCTTTTTGTGGTCCGTACTATTTTTCCTCATGGAGCTGTTGAGATCGAGACACTGGATGGTAGTAGTTCTTCGAAGGTTAACGGTCAGAGATTGAAACCCTTTTTAGAGCACTTTCCTACAGGTGATGTTGAGGAGGTCCCTCTGGAGGACCCTTCTTACCCTTGATTGTTTGATAGACGCATTTATGTGTCTATTTTCATCTCTATTGTATATATTGTTAGTACCCATTTTTGTACTAATTTTGTTATTTTATCCCTTTGTAGGTGTTTTTGGAGAAATAGGCTTTTGCGGCAAAATTGGCTCGAAAAGTTGCTAAAGGCTCCTGGGAGGACACTTGCT
>JAJJMB010011455.1:0-11079 GCA_023531105.1 Papaver atlanticum | reverse complement strand
CCACTAGATCATCTCAATTTTAAATTAGCAATCCCTTATCTTCGAAGTTCCACAACAACAAAAATGAATTGGCTGTTAAGAATCAAGATGTTGTGCACAAGATTTCACTCCAATTTCATTATGTTTTCTTTTATATGATTTTCGTGGACCATTAATATGCACTAACTGAATAAACAGGAGAGAAAAAAGAGAGGCCAGCACTTCTCAAGCTCATGGAACTACCCATCTCGCTCTCGATGCTAACCGTCAAAGTTTAATCATAGACTTTACTTCTTTAGAGAAAAACAATAATAACTTCATGATAGTGTGTGTGAGAGAGAGGGGTGCGGGTGCGAGTGAATCCGCGGATTTCAAATTCCAACCGCAACCAAACCGCTAATTTGCGGATTTGAGAAACCCACCCGTATCCGGCCCATAGAGCTTACGGATTGGTTTTCACCCGCATTTTTGCGGACGGATATGGGTGAAATCCGCGGTTCCGAACTTTTTGCTCACCCCTATCCCTATCAGGAATTCAGGATGGACACACCATTCATGCTATTATATGTCTGGGCTCTCCTTGCTATCTACTGTCTTGCAAATTAAAGTACAGAAAATGCTTGGTAGCATTGATTCTCATCTCAGTCATCTTACTCAGCAACTTCAACTTTGTGTTCAATCTAGTGTACCCGCTTCAGACCCTCAAGTTGTTAATCTCCAACAGCAGATGCAACATTGGCTGAATGTTCAAAGGGATTATTACCAACAACAAGCTCGTACACACCATATCAACATTGGCTGAATTGGGTCATAATAGCAGAGAAGATAATGAAGTACTCTTATTCATCATTTCAGCCAACATGGACCAATCATTCATCATTTGTTTTTAGCGGACGATTGTCTTCTGTTTCTCCATGCGAATACATCTCACCTAGGTATCTACAAACTCTACTAGCTCAATTCTCTACAGCTTCAGGACAAGTAATCAATCTTCAGAAGCCTACAATATTTTTCAGCAAGAATATTGCTCCTTCTACTAGGACTGACATTACAAATATCTTGCAAACGAAACAAATGGGTTTGGGAGAAAAGTATCTTGGTATCCCGCTCCTTCTTCACAGATCAAGACAAAAAATTGTCAATCTATCTTCGACAATATGTCTAACAAGCTACAAGGTTGGCATAGCAAGCTCATTAATCAAGCAGGTAAAACAACACAACTCAATTTTGTACTTAGTACTATGGGGATGTACCAAATCAACCAATGGCAAAATGGATATGTTGCAAAGTGGTCTACGCATGATTCTCGTAGGCCTTTATATCTAATTTCTTGGCAAAAGATGGATTTACCAAAGCACTTAGGGGGCTTGGGTATAAAGCAGCTGCATCACTACAAGCTTTCTTGGCAAAATTGGCTTGGCAGTTACTTCATTCTCAAGATGAAATGTGGGTACAAGTGCTTCAATCCAAATACTTCAGGTACTATAACTTAACTACTGATCCACCTCCTTCATCTTCTCATTCAAGCTGGATATAGCAGAGCCATCAACCTTGGAATATTGAATTTCTTCAACAACTTTTCACTCCTACACAAGTTGCTGGTATTCTCTTCATCCCTATTTGCAAAGATGAACTAGATTCCCTTGTTTGGCCTCTTACAAGATCTGGTAAGTTTACTACTAACTCAGCTTACACTAAGCTTTGTCGTGATGATCCAGTTCACCCTACCATTTTGCCCATACCTACAACATATTGGCTTTCCTTATGGAAACTGTTCATTTGCCAGAGCAGTTTGGTTTGCTACCTGCCCTGAATCCAAAACCACAACACTATTCAAAACTGGGTCCTTGCTTGGAACAATCAAGACACAGCCCTCTACACTTTGTTCACCATACTCCTAAATTACATCATATTCTCAATATCATGATGTCAAGTTCAATTTCAAGTACAGACTGCTAATGCCAATACCTTTATCCGGTCTTTCCTGCAATATGCCTATCAACATCAACTTTTAGTGCCCAATTCTCTTAGTTTAGCCTCTGACAATAGAAGACTTTTCTCTAACCAATTACATTGGCAGCCTCCTCCACCTGGTGTATTAAAACTTAACATAGATGCTATCTCTCCTCACCAGGCAGAATCGTGGGCTCTATGGTTTGCTGCGAAACGGGCACATCAATTTCTATATCTGAATCATCTTTGAAACAGATAATCGTGATGTATTTTTTATATCGACGACATCGTACTCATCGTCCTCCTTGGCAGAGTTCTGTTCTACAACAATGACTTGAAGGTCCATTGACTAGAAAACTTTGAGTGTGAAAAGGCTTTAAAGTTAGCTGGGCTTGCAACAACAAAAAATCACTGGGCTTGAGCTTATTTCTCACGCTTGATTTGCGAATCCAACTTAAAAAGTTAAAAATGCAAGATATGACTACCGCATCAGAACTACTCTCATAGTATGTTTTTTTTAATTTATTTATTTTGCTCTCTAAGTAGTTTTAAACTTTGAAATATATTGGAGACGGACGTTGGAAAATTTGGTTGATGGAGGATGAGAAATCATACAAGGTATGGTGTAGCTTGATTTCAAGGATCTTTCGATTCTTTTAGATAATAATTTGACCGTTCTGAATAAATTCGTGAGCATAACAGGTCAACGGTTATGCCTTTAGGATTTAATGAAGCCCACCATCATCGAATACAAGGATTGTACTAACTTGATCTTGTCAAGAACATACTGTTTAAAAGTTTCCAATGATGCTATAGAAGAGAAAGAAAACAATAAGATTTGATGTGATTCGAAGAGAAACAATCACCATTATTTATAAGGGATTTATATCTCTTTGAGATTCATGTTCATCACCAACTGAATGAACACTTAGATCAAACAGATAAAAAAGAAGAAAAAAGAAAAGAAGGAGATATAGCAGCTCGGTTCAGATCTATCATTGAATCTTTCCTATTAAAATAAAACTCTTCTGCTTTGTTTCGTTGAATGGAACTTATACCTTTTTTCATACAAAAGATGTTGTGTTTTCGACGACATTTCTTGTCTTTCAGTTAGGGTGATTCATCAATGCTGCAAGATCGACAATTCCGTTATTTATTGCGTTCTATGCTCTGTTAGATCGTAATCCGAAAAAAAAAAAAATAGATCGTAATCCCAATCTCTCCCTCAACATGAACCGACTTCTCAAAAAGAAGAAATATCAAACTGGATGGAATTATACATACTCATATAGTCTAACGAGCTGCTCGTAACCAAGATGTGGACATGATATCGTTGACACCTATAAAGAAGCTTCCCCCATCCCCCGGACCCCGCTAATCTTCAATACCAACTACAAATAAATGATAATTTTGAGTCAGTTCCAAAAGAAAGCAACATATGGTTCCAAAGAACTTAGCCTCAATTTATATGAGCTTCTCAGATAAACTAATGTAATGTATCTTCTTGCACATTTATATAAAGGCTCTAAAACCAAAAATACCACTAATTAACAGCCACCTGTCTTTCTGTTGAAAAACACGGAACCAAAAAATATAATTAACAACAATTATAAATGCCCATACTAACTCGGACAAATAAAAGAATTAGGTACACCATCGGGAATCCTAGTGTATTATTTATCTCTAGATATTAGGATCATGACATTACCCCTCCCACAAAAACATCATTGGCCTCAAAGATATAAATCAGGATAGTTTGCTTGGATGTTGGTTCCACCCTCCCAAGTAGCATTCTCCACTGTAGATTTGTCCATTGAATCAGGAGTTATGGAACTGACTCTCCAATCCTATAGGCACATTTCTGGGATCCATAATAGTGATTGGCTGAACTATTATTTGTCCATCATGATCAACTAGTGGAAGAATACGAGAGGCTACTATTGAAGCTTCAATATGTTTCTTGAGCTGAGAAACATGAAAAACAAGATGTATTCCATCTTTTGCGTTATACACGTCTTTAAGGTGGGTACAAACCACCTAGATTTTAAGTCTTCGGATTACACAAACAGACAAAGAATTCCAACATCTGTTTGATGATTGCAATTCGTCATAATGTTATTCTTTTATACTCACCAATAATTTTCTTTTGGATGAGATGTCGAAACGATTTCGCTAGAAGACAAAGCTTTTAATAGAGCAAAACACCACAATGTGAGCATGTAGTGCCGAAGTTTTATCTCGTATAGGCGTATCAAAGTTAGTGTTATTTCTTCACCGTGGAAACACTAATGTTCACCCTCTGCTAATTTCGATATTCTTATTATCCAAAATAAAAATAGGGAATGCTAGGGTCTGTATATGTGTTTGTAGCTGTCACCTATCCAGATAGAGTTGACAAAAAGGAATATAGCAAAAATTATTTATTCTGATGATGATGCTTTTTTCCAGAGATGATCAGTACGTCAAATATACTGCAATTAAGAGAAAACCGATGCCACTATTTTTGAAAATCAAATAGTTATATCGATGGTCCTGGTGAGAGTACATTAAAAACATAGGCGACACTGTAATATATATATATATATACTTTTTTATTGGTATACGTTTTGATTCAAAATCTTGGCTTGGGGTTATGACACGTTTGTATATCTTGGGGGATAAAAACAAATATGATAATTTTTTGCAAGGATAGAGGAGAAGCAATAACTTCAGTTTTTTCAGTGAAGGACAAATTAATTAAAAATTAATTTAATTTTCAACTTGGGCGCCCAGCTTTCTAGTTTAGGGTGGGATATAGATGTACAACTTTAACCTATGATTTTTTTTGCACAAACTTTTACGATGTGGATGAATCTCAAAAGATATATATAACAGTGGATGATGTAGTCTCTTTATCTTGCTCTAACACTTTTTTTTTTTTAATATTTAAGAGAAAAATATTACCCTTGAGATAACTCTCATCCAAAACTTTAGGACATTACGAAGCAGTTTTTGAGACATAAGTAATCTTGTTATATATATTTGAGTTATCTTTTATACTAGTATTTTTTATGTTATGTTATTTTATTTTTAATTTTTTTGCTCAAACTATAATGATAAACTTGGGCTTACCTAGTTTCTGTCATGCGGTAGATTTTTGGTCACCAGATAAGTTATATGCCATGAGACGGAAATCTTGGCTTTTCTAGGACACATTCAAATCAAGGATAATGATTATTTGTTACTAGCCCACGTTCCCCAAATTTAGCAACAAATAGATAACCTTATGAACCTATAGAGTCGGCAATGATGTGATGTTGTTGAATAAACCCAAGAATAGCTTTGATAATATGCATCGACAACATAGAACGGTGACAGAAGTAGAGTTCTTTTTTTTACTAGGGTTTTGATCAACCCTTCGGGAAACGACTCAAAAGTTCTCTTGTGCACTATATGGGATTAGAAATAACTCCTAATTGGCCCTCGTCAAGGTAAAAATCTTCGAACTGGTAAATTCTAGCATCTTCTGTAAGGTACAATCTCACCTCATCACAAGCTGATCCGGCACATAACACAGGAAAAAATATGGTCGTATTTCATTCGTAAAACTGTTTTGAATGTTAGCCAAACTCTGCAAAGATAATCCAAATCAATGGAAATACTCCCTCTCCTAGGCAAGACAATTCCATTAACCAGGCCCAACTTATCCTTAAAAGTATATCGGTTTTCATTAATTGTAACGGCACAATGTTTTCGGAATATAAGAAACGTTGTTGGACTCGGCTTGGGCAGAAATCGTTATAGGATCTGGAATGGTCCAGACTCCGATCACTGGTCCCCGAAAGTTTACAATTTCAAATAGCTCAAATCTATAAAATTCGTAAGTTAATTTTGTTGGTGAATATTAAAGCAACAACAACTATTAATAAATTGAAATGAAAATATTGAATTGAACCTACATGATATAATGGCTAAAATACACAACATATATAGTCAGGTACTAAGAAAATCCCAACTCCGTGCAAAACAGAAGGATAGATAACTCTTATGCAACGCTAGATACCCATTTAGAATGGTTCTTCAGAATCATTTAAATAACCAAAATACCTCCTCTAGAAATACATATTACAAGTTCAGATTCGGAAGAAAAAAAACGCAATTTGTTGATGAACATTAAATGCAACAGATATTTTGTAAAATTAAACAAAAAAATTTGAATTGGAGACCTCCATACTTTAACGGTGAATATAATATACTCAGTTTTTAAGAAAAACCCAACTTTGTGTAAAACATTAATCAATGTAATCACTCTTACGAAACCTTAAATACCCAATCATAATGATGAAACTAACCAAAATAGATATAATTTGAAGTTAACAGATTATATTTCTAGATTTTAAAAAACACATATTTGAAGAAAACAAATTATCAAGACATGTTTGGATTCAAAGAAAACATATAACATACTCAGGTTTCGTATATCCCTAAATACTCCAATCAGAATAATCCAAACATCCAAAATCCTTGACGAACACATGAACAAAAATTTACTTAACTCTAAATAGTTCTTTATTTTACTTAAATAGTTTTTTATTTTTGAATTTCATTTTTCTCCAACATTTTGACCATCTCTTTAACTGAAGATTAATTCAATTTTAAATGGCTATTTTGTTGTGATACAAAAAATATGACCCTCACTACTGATTTACGCTGCAAAAGACTTATGGATCGATCCCTAAAGCTGTAGAGATAGGTATATAGCGAATGATAGGACATTTTATGATTACAAAAGAGGTATTGAAATTTCCACATGAAAATTACATCGCAAATGAAATCTGTCACTTTTAGTTTGTGTGAACACAGTGTGTACGAAACGGGTGAGATCCGTGAGAAGGTGAAATCAATGAGGTCTGGAAAAGGATTTTTCATTAATTAGTTAGAAGTACAAACTAATTCTCATGGTTTGTTTCTTAGTCAAACCAAATATATCCTTGATTTATTGAGAAGACTTAACCCGATTGTAATAAAGCATTGTGATTCTCATCGTTTTGCAAATTTTTAACTTTTAGCAACAGATAGAGAACTGTTGTCTAATCCAACTGGTTATATAGGTGATTGGTGGGTTCTTTATAATATTTTAATGGATTATATACATGGCATATCTACTCCCGGATGCATCCTTAAGCTATAAAGTTGGCCGGTAAAATATATATAACGCGGAAGTATCATTATGGCGCGTTGTTTTATTCGAGAGAGATTAATGATTCGTAGGCTTTATCGTTGCTAAACCAAGAATGCATTAGAATGATGCGAAATGAAGGAAAGATGAACGTTGCAATAATTTGCATGACACAAACTAGAGAACGCATACTTGCGAACTAAGTGTTGTCAATGATGCACACTCTTGTGCATCACCTATGGAAGACCCTTGTCCTATGCAGATTAGGCTTTGCTTGGCTTTTGGCCTTGCAATACGATCTGGTTTCGGTTGCTACATAGGCAGTCGCGATCTAGTCATGTGATTTGATGTACCAAGTCTTGTGACTACATGTTCAATACTAGGACTTTTTACACGCGGAAAATAATTTACATTGTTCAACCCTTCCAACTGACTAGACGTAAGAGTCCTACCCCTAATTTTCTCTTGCGCATTTCCAATAGTATTCAAGTCTCCCATTACCATTTTTGGGAGTTAAGGAATTTGCTTTAGCCTTAATAAGGAAGAGATTGCGACCCTTTGGTACTTAGTTACTGACATTAAAGACAAGATGAAGGCCTTTGAAAGTGTGAAGTTTCAACAAAGATTTCAAGAAGCTAACAAAGTGGTAGACTGTTCGGCAAAAAAGTCAGCAGAAAATACCTTGAACGGAGTCTAGATTTCTAATCCACCTGATGATATTTCCAATTTATTGTTTGTTGATAGTGTAGGAAGAGCTGAGGCTTGAATTGTTAAAGTAGTTTTGTCTTGTTTGCCTGCCGGCACCTTATAAGAAAAAAGAAAAAAAATAATAATTTTGAGTTCCAGTGACAATTTTGATTTTATAAGTTTCTTCTTGATTTGTCAAATTTCCACTTTGGCACCTAATTTTTTTATTTTTTTATTTTTTTTTTTTGGAAAGGAGAGGGGGCTAAGGGAACCCCAATCTACAAGGAAAAACGGAAGAGAAAAAAAACACAAAAGAAGAAAATAAACAAAAAGGAACCCTAAAAAACCTTACACAACCCCACTAGAAACCATTGATCTCCGTCACAATTTTCTTGAAGTCATCAACTCGTCATCAAAAGAACTTGGGGGTCAATTTCAACAACTCATCCACAGGAGAGTACTTAACCAATAAGTCAGTTGTTCTATTGACTTCTTTGAAACAATGAATAGCTTTGAACCCCTGAAAGCTAGGACGCAGTCGTTTGGTAGATTCCCATATGTGGTGCAAGAGTCAGAGAAGAAAGAGATAGCCGTTTTCGAGTCAGGTCGAAGCAAGGTCTTGGGAACTAAGTATATCACCTTTTTTTTTTGCTCGCAGAAAATGAGAGTTAAGCAAAAATGCGGAAAATTGCATATTTTTTGCTCGCGGGAAACGGGAGATTTTTTTTTGTGTGGACTATTTAACCTCTCGAGCTGCGTTGTAGGGTAGCGTACACACTAAACACTGTCTAGGAAAATTTAAACTAAAAACAGGAACATATATGTTGGTTGCTTGGCAAGAGTGACATTATAAACAAAAACTTTTATTTGACCAGCTAATCAGTTGGTGGGGATGATTTTGGTGAACTATGTGCTTAAATTTAGAAGTAACTTTTTTGACTTTGATAAGTCGAAGGTTCAGAAGGTAAATAAAATTTCAGAATAATTTCCGGAAATGAAAGAGGTTCAAAAAAGTGCATGATTACAAAATTTAGCTGACACGCCTATTATAGATTTAGAAGAAAATGGTTTTTCTTCAGACGATAGAGATTGGTGATGTGCAACTTGGCCAAAGTATCAACAATAGAATTTGTTGCTATGACAGAGTACCCGTGTATTTTGCTAGGGCAGGGCTGCAGAAAACTATAATTTTTATTATACCATTGACCCAGTCATGCAAGAAGTTACTTTATCTATGAAATTTTGATTGTCTAAATACTACATAATCATGGTTAAAATAAGATATTATTTAGAGCAGTATTGTCCCGCGCAACTGCGCGCGACGCCTTCCTAAGCAACAACATTTTAAACCGTTAGATTAGAGCTTTGATGGATAAGGTAAAATCTGTTGTTATCTTTCATCCTTTTCAGATGAGGATAAAGGGTACAATTGTATTTAAAAATCGAGGTTTTTTTAATATTGCTCCCTGTAAATTCTGCAATATCTTCTCTTTCTCTCCAACTAAGAAAAGATCACGGTTTGTTTTTGATTTCATGGAAGGTAGGCGTGATTATTTGTTAAAATCGATCATATAAATACAGAGGATTAAGAATTTAACTGTGATCTAATTGGTGGTCATAAATCACAACTTAGATTAAATATCGATGTTTCGTGTCAATGGAATCGATAAGATAAACAAAAGAAATGAAAGAAAAAAATAGAAGTAGATCATGTTTCTACATTATTGAAATAAAATTAAGTTTTCTTTTAACATAAGCTTCTAGTGATTTATGCCAGTTGGGATCTAAATTGAGGATTTTTGTTTTTGTGTAAAATCTGCTAGGGTCTTCTAGTTTTTAGTCAAAGAGTGGAAATGAGTTAACGACGCTGATTAGGTACAATGATAGGATGGTGTAGTTCGTATCACTGTCATGGATACTGGATAGTAGAAAATTTCCATTGTTCCAGAAAGGAAATGGGGAAGAACAGTTGGAGAGTTTCAGTGTATTATAAGGACATTTTTACAATTAACTTTCTTTCTTAACAACCCACATCTATCTAAGTAGATATAATTCATGATCTAACGGGTTAAAATGTTGTTGCTTAAGAAGGCTTCCCGCGCAGCTGCGTGAGATAGCACTACTCTATTATTTATGTGTGATTCAAAATCCATTTTGCTCTAGAAAAACAAAAATGGAGTTTGCAGTCATGTCACCCTCCAAGTATAACAAAAAAATCATTTGCGTCGTCATTATGTACTTTTTGCATGCCAAAAAAATAAAAAATCAATGACCCTCGAGCAAAAATAGCAAACAAACTATTGGAGGGTATCTATATATTTAATATTAATAATTAATTAACAGTTTTTCTAATAGAATCTCGTATAAAACAATCCCTATACGGATCAATCTTTTTTAAATATTAAACAAGAAATTTATTGATAAACCTAACCAAAGAATTTATTGATAAACCTAACTCAATCGCGTAACCAAGTTTGAGTAACTAGAGGGGCTAATTTATAAATATGGGGGACCAAACTCAGGAAATTAAGAAATAGAAGGATTAGAATCAAAAATTTAGAGGACAAAAGTAAAATGTACGGAAGCGAAAGATTAATTAGTGATTTTAGATTTTTTTTTTTGGAAGGCTAGTATAAGGTCTAGCCTACCTTCGGTTCCGCCACTGATCTAACTCATTATGACTGATGCTTCTTCATTGACCCAGCTGGTAATGTCGTTGAGGGAAGTTACTAGTACAACAATAGTTTTTTTTTTTTTTTTGGGCCAAAGGAATCAACTACACCAAATTATATTTTGGTGGATTTCTCGTGGGATTCACCGTAATTTTTCAATGAATGTCTCATGGGAGTACACATTTCATACTTTACCAAACTAATCAACATATAACTCACATGAACCAAATCGATTTCAACACTCACATGAATTTCACCTTCTTACCCATTTGGTTTACCTTATGTTTATCCAAAGTGACGGAAGTTTCATTTAATTATCATGTGGAAAGAAGATGACCTCTTTTGTAACCATATATAATGTCCCATCATGCTCTGTATATCCCTCTCGGCAGCTCTAGAGATCGATTATTTAAGTCTTAATTATTCTTTTGCCGTGTAAATCACCACTGATATCATTTCTTTTGGTATTACAAGGAAGTGGTTTGCTAGAGCTAAGGGACAGTATTGACTGGAGATTGAATTGTACTAACATTATTCTTATTCCAAAATGTGATGGAGCTTCTACAATGCACAATTTCAGGCCAATTAATCTAATTGGGGGGGTTGGGGGGGTTGGGGGGGGGGGGGTTT